>SDVV010004626.1:0-19999 GCA_016164225.1 Gammarus roeselii
CGCCACCATATGACGGCAATCCACGAGATCATAGTTATTGCCACCATATGACGCCACCATATGACGGCAATCCACGAGATCATAGTTATTGCCACCATATGACGCCACCATATGACGGCAATCCACGAGATCATCGTTATTGCCACCATACGACGACAGTTTTGAGAACATCAAATTCATTTAGATAGTGTCTGCTTTTTACACTAATTTTTGTAATGAGACAATCCACGTAGACAGCTCAACGACCATAGTGCGATTCTGGAATCTGCTGGCCCTATTGTCGTGATCATCCGTAAAACGTGGACGTGGTTTAGGTCTTCGAAATAAAAGTTTATTCCATTTTCTCTCTCCCCTATACTGAAGCGTCGTCAGCATTCAATAACTCATTGTTCATGTGATTTAGTGTCATCTGTTGCCCCATTCTGTTTGGCATGCCACCTTTGATTCTGTTTGGCATGCCACCTTCATCAAAGGATATGAAGTGATTTAACCTGGTATCCCGACTTGATGTCTCCCAAAGATTTATATATTGACATTAGTACATTGAAAAAATGTCAAGGATCAAAAGAATCGGGGAAGAAGTGACAGTGATAAATCTAGTGCAGAAACGCATTATACATTTATAATGTTAATTATGAAACTATGATAATTTCAAATTTATAAAGTTCTTCATTTGCTTACGATCACCAGGATAATCGCTGGCGGAAACGCGGCCTGGCCGTGATGCCGATGCTGTGGCCGTACGAACTGCCTTCGGTCTACGGCTTCGGGGTGTTCATTTCCATCTACGCCAACGACGGCACCGTGGCCATTGCTCACGGCGGTGTCGAGATGGGGCAGGGAATCAACACGAAGGTGACGATGCAGTAGTGTGTCGGAAAAACATGCCGATTGCTGGTTCAAGATCTTTCTATTGTGTACGCAAATTTCGGTTCGTAAATGCGGGACGGCCTAAGCCATGCTCAGCCTAGACGCCAGTAAGCCTACGGTTTATTGAGCTCCCTAACT
The DNA here is from genome assembly GCA_016164225.1 of Gammarus roeselii. Classification (NCBI taxonomy): domain Eukaryota; kingdom Metazoa; phylum Arthropoda; class Malacostraca; order Amphipoda; family Gammaridae; genus Gammarus; species Gammarus roeselii. The sequence goes on from SDVV010004626.1 coordinate 1,009, forward strand.
CTGGTCTCAGAGGTTATTATTGGGCGACCGTTTATCCCACAGGTTAGTTTATATTACCAGTTGTTAGCGCGTGGTAGTAGTAGATTGTAGGCTGGCGCCCTAAAGGATAAATATGGTTGTATTTCATGGATCATCCCTCTCCTTGATCTGACCTACGATGATTTAGAGCAGAAGGAGCAGTTTCTTTAGCGTTTCAATGAATCCGTTGATGCATCTTGCAACTAACCCTGTAATTTACCCATGGCAATATCCACAAAGAGCTAGCTCGTGTACTCTGCAAACATATGGGACTATCGTATCTTTATGATACTCTCTTTACCGGACCAGGTGGCACAGGTGGCAGCGTACACCCTAGGATGCAGCCTGGACAAGATTCACATCAAGGACACCAATACTCTGACGGGAGCCAACTCAGGCATCACTGGAGGGTCGGTCGGCTCGGATTTCAATTCTTACGTAGGTATCAATCAAGTAGCGCGGAATTTGCTTAAATGTATCCTTCGTTTCAGTTAAAGGGAGTATGTACAGTAGCGAGCGCAAATTCGTCTATGATTAAAGATTAAGTGAAATCTGCAATGATCAATCATCGCTCGATATTTGAACTCATTGCAAATATAATTGATATTATCCATTAAGAAGGATTGTTCTGATATCAAACAGTAAGAAATTTCCGTATACAGTTGAATTCCGCGTGGGGAACGTCTATTTTTTTTTTGGTTATAGACTAACCATAAAGGAATTGTCTTTCGCTACGCAAACATTCTAAGTCCCTGGTTTAGGGAGAGCGATCTTAGAGCAGCGGTGATTTGTGCAAGGGATTGAAGTGGGGAGTCATGTTGTTTCTTGCTGTGTAATTTACGAACATAATATATGAAATGAAAATTAAATCAATAGCTGATAACCTACGAAATAAGTTGACATGAACTTAATTATGACAAATATAAAGTGCATCGTGTCAGTTTGATGTTCAGTGCTCTTAGAGCCTTCTGGGCTAGAGGACATTGCTTCTAATACGCTAGATCCCAGTTACTTATATCAAATCTTTTACATATGGACACATTTTTCAGATATTTGTGTTTATTCCTTACCACTAGACGACAAAATTATTTATATAATACATCAGGTCGTATTGGCCGAACTGTTTGTCAAGATACGCTCGTAAACTATCACTAATCAAATCAAGTTCAACCTGGGCACATTGGGAATACCCGAGCAACATACTCTGCACGGCTCGGCACCCTTCTTCTTTCCATTCTATTTGTTCATGTGCATGGACATTGTTCACTATATCTGATACGCTCTTCCGACTGTTGAATCGTTTCAATCACCAACTATGTTAGAGAGTCAATATTTTTTTTCCGTAGCATCCAAGACTATATCGTCGTCGGGATCGAATTGAATTCCGCGTAATCGATTGAGAAGCTGACCAGAAGCTCTCGACTATTCTGCAGTCAAGCGTGCATAGACGGTGATGATCATTGCAGTGTTTTCCTTCCCCAGTGCACGCGTCAGGCAGCCACAAAGCTCAAGGAGCGTCTCGACGCCATCAGCGATCCCGGCGCCACCTGGGAAGAGACTATCAAGAAGGCGTTTGACCAGGGCGTCAATCTCAGTGAATTCTACTGGTGAGCAATGATGGAGGTGAAGGTGGACTTGAACTGTAATCATTTGAACCCATAAATAATCCGGATTGGACAAAAAGTATATAACTCTCTAAATGGGAGTATGCAAGGAATATGATAATTGTGTGAATGAGTAACGATGCTGAATGGATATAGATCTGTACTACCCATGTTACGCATTGTACGACATTGTTTGTGGTGCCGTCAGCTGTGAACTGTATGACATGGATGATATTATCTCATTTACGTAGAAATGCACACTAGCTACGACAAGTTTTAATATTACCGAATTATGAATGATATATATCAGACCGAGCGAGGAGACATCGTTTAAACAACGGTGAGTATAACATATCATTATTGATGGTTTCGAATCTTAATTCTAAATGAATCATATTTTTTTCCGTCTATCTGAAAACCGTCCGTCTGTTTTTAATCTGTTTATTGCAGTGTGCTGATAAAAATCACAATGTTTATTTTGAATTAATGATATCGTGCAATGCATCATTTGAAAGTTATTGCGAAGCACTACTATCAAATTAAGAATTTCCTTAAATATTAAATTCTATTTTCTTGAAAATAAACAAAGCGTATCTAGTCTCACTTTTTTCGAGCTAGTATTACATGTGATGTAACATTTTAAGGAAATTGTGTTGAACTGTAATATTTTAAATTTGGGGGAAGAAAACAATATTTACAATAATCAATCTCTACATGGATGGATTGATCGGGGAGGTAAATGCGAGTGTAATGGGTCGAGGCTTAGTTCTGTTGGGAGCAAATGGGCGGAGTTGGCAGATGAGTCAGTTACTGTTTGCGGATGATACGGCAATGGTGGCAGATTAGGAGAAGTTCTGTAGGCTAGTGTCGGAGCTTGGTATATCGTGAGAGAGAAGGAAGTTGCGAGTTTACCTGGGTAAAGTAAAACAATGGAATGTTCGAAGAAAGTCTGTACGAGCGGAATTAGCGTCTTCTTAATTGGGGAATTTTTGGAGGAATTAAGTTTTTTATACCTGGGCTCTTATGAGTAGAAAGGCGGTGGGCTTGGAAGCAACGAGAGGATAGTTTGAGGTGTAGTTGTTCCAACTGTGCCCAACGGGGCTGAGATTTGGGGTCGAGAGCAGAAGCGAGAAGGTGTTTGAACGCTTTCGAGATAATAAGTTTGAGGGGCATGGTTGGAGTGACGCTGAGAGGTATGATCCGTAACGACGTTGTTCACAATTGAAAGGGAATGATGAGGAAGTTGGAGGACAGAGTAGATTCACGTGTTCTGTGATGGTTCGGGTACATGGTGAAAATGGATGTTGGAAGATTCACGAAAAGGCTGATGAACGCAAAGATGAGTGGACGTAGGCATAGAGGTAAACCGAAGTTTAAGTGGATGGATTGCGTGTAATAGATAAGCGTGATGAGAGAACGGGTGCGAATTGATGAGTTTTAACTTTGCCCTGATATGCTTTCACGCCCTTGTTGTCTAGTCAAGAAACAGGATGGTAGTGAGAGGGGGAGGGCCCGATTACTATGACGCAACAGGGGTAAACTAGTTAACGCTGTCGAGCCCTGCTGTTGACACTGACTATGACCTCACTCCTGACCCAACGTATGTGTTGCGGGGCCCTGGCGCCGCGACGTCGGTCATCCCACTTTCTGCGTGATTCCACTGTATCTGAATTGGACTGAAATCCAAAATTTATGATTAAAATGTTAAATTCAGTCTAGGAATTGTTTATTTCCGTCAAATAACGAACAATGTATGCAGATATCACAAAATGATCGTTCTGCTGTGGCGGACTATATGTTGCGGTCTGCTTCACACTCCTCCTGGAAGTTCGAATTCTTTATGCACAATTTTTGTCCTTCCGGACAAACGTTATTCAGCTTCGTCAACATTGGCGATCTGCCACCGTTATCCTCCCTAAAAACCCCAACTTCCTAATTTTTTAGATGCTGGTCAAGCCAGCTGTATGTCTATACATACATACATACATACCATCTGTTCCGTTGGTTCGCTAAGCACCTCCATGTTCGGTGGCTTTAACTTTTGTGAAAGCTGATGGTCGTTTGTGAAATGTGACTCAGTTACATGGGAGCAAAGGGAAATGGCCCTGACTGTGTTCTCTACTGCAGGAATGGCCCCGACGAACTCAAGAGCTACGCTGTGTTTGGTGTGGCCTGCACAGAGGTGGAGCTGGACGTCCTCACCGGACAGTTCCTCGTAAGTAGTGCATGAATCTCTTCAGCATATGATTACTGCGCTAACCCCACCCGCAAAGCGTTGAATGCAGAAAACTCAAAAATAGCTTGGGCTGAGAGTGGAGTGTAATTAGGAGGGGTTTACTCTGTTACATTTTTGTTCTGGGATTGTTACCTTCTGGGCATTAATTACTTAACACGTTTTTTAATTCACATCCCCTTAGCAGGAACCGGAGTGCATAACCTCCGGCATCATAATTTCTGCGAATCCGTTGGATTCTGGAGCAAGGGCAGGTCGAGGGAGATAGCTCATTACTGCCACGCAAGGTGTACTGGGACCCCCTGGCCTCAGCATCGCGGAAGTTACGACAGTTCAGAGGCGTTGCCAGGGGATGGGACTGAAGGGTAGCTGCTTCTTTGTAGTCAATAAATGTGAAGGAATGTCTAGTGAAGCTCAAATTAGTGGTATTGTAAGCTATTCCATTCGACGAATAACGGGCAGTCCGTGGGGAAATTCTGGCACCCGTCCATAACGTTTACATATGGAACGTTAAAGGCACTAATTCTGTGCACCTCGTTACTTCACACGTTCATTGTTAAACACATTCATTTATACACACGCTCAATACCTCCAAACACTCGTCCTTCCACACCCACATTAGCTAATCGTCTGCCCCCAGGTGCTGAGGACGGACATTTTGGAGGACGCTGGCACCAGCAGCAGTCCATTCGTGGATATAGGGCAGGTGGAGGGCTCCTGGGTGTTCGGCCAAGGGCTCTTCACGTGTGAAGGGCCCAAACACGATCCCGTCACAGGAGCCAGAGTCACTTTGGACACCTGGGTAAGGATCAGATAGGAATGGTAGTAAATACTGCCGATTTACTGGCTTTTATAGTAAATCGGCTGACAAATAAGTTTTTGAAAAAATATTACCGTCACCGCTGACTGCTATTGGAATTATTTACTTTCAATACTTGCGCGTACGTCAACACATTCCTTAATCTTTCATCAAATATGCATCTTTTGATAGGCAGGTCTTGAACGTTAGTGATTGACCAGTAAAATATCAGTAACTATAAAAAAAAAATCAGGTAATTTCGGCCTGACAGAAAGCCTAATTGTTAGCCCGCTGCGTTGTAGTGTTTCGCTCACGGTGCCAGAAAGCGGTTACAGTATTACTGCCCGGCAGCACCCCAATAAATATCTACACTGTACGGCTTTAAGGGGGTTTCAGCAATGAGAACGTAACCATGTTACACAAAAAATATATATCTGACAGCCCTAGCGAGGTGTTCATCTTAGCCGACTTACCGGAGAGATTGTTGTTCTACACAGTCCCAGTGTTTTCCAGCAGAATTATGAGTGAATGATCGCCTTTCTGTCTGTCTGTCTGCCTGCCCGTCCGTCCATCCATCCGTCTGTCTGGTATAACGCTCTGACACGCCGTCTTTTTCCTTACAGCAATGAAGTAACAATGAAATTAGTTGATGAGGTGTACTAAATTAGAATGAGATTTTTAGAAATATCAAATGTTGAATTTTATGTAAGTTGAAAAACGTATTTCTAAACGATATCAATGCAGTAGACCACTAGAAAGATATGTTACAGTATTGTAGTCAAATTGTTTTTTTTTCTAATACTTCCTTATAAAGGAATTGTGAAGTACTCCAACGAAAATGATTCATCGAGTACGGAAACTTGTAAGAAGACTGGTCGAAAACTATTAAAGGCTTTTCGTGACGGTCCAGACTATACGCTCACTTTCTGGAATACGAGTGAACAATTCGAAAACAATGCAAATTAGTTGTTTTCTGAGTAAGAATTTCAAACAGAACTGGAAGTGATGTGATGAAATTCTTCAAACAGATATTCTTTTTGTAGAATTATCCGTTAAATGCTGTCATCGAATTAAACTGGTTTATAAGGGTGTACCTTTTTAGCTTTCACGTGCAAGTCAATGCCTGTTATTTTCAGATAATCGAATATTTAGAACATGTTGGTTCTTTATTTTTGCTGGGACCCAAGACTGCATGTTAGTTCGTCCCATATTTATTGCATTGATATGAATAACATTTATATTAATGCAATAAATATGGTACAATCTAACATGCAGTCTTGGGTCCCAGCAAAAATAAAGAACCAACATGTCCTAAATATTCGATTATCTGAAAATAACAGGCATTGACTTGCATGTGAAAGCTTAGGGTATTTTGCAATTCATGCACACTCGTTGCAAACTTCATGATGCGATCATTGGTTCCGTCATTCCCGGCCAAGGCCAACTCATCTAGCGGTGGAATCCTCTTGCGAAAGCCTCGGTAAGGCCGGTCAAGAAGCCATACAAATTAGACAGGTGTCAATAGCCATGATGCAGCACCAAGTTGGAGGTTCTGCCGTATGCCAGGAACAAACCTGGAACGCCCAAACAAGAACACCCCCAAAACAACAAACCCAGGCTCCTGCAAGAGGATTCGCACGCCAGATGAGTTGGCCTAGGCCGGGAATGACGGAGCCAATGATCGCATCATGAAGTTTGCAACGAGTGTGCATGAATTGCCAAATACCCTAAATAAAGAGGAAGTTTCCGAGCTAGTAACCGAAATCTGCACTGCAGCATCCAGTACCATCGTTGAACGTTTCACAAAACTCGAGGAGTGGGTTGCAACTATACCCCTTCAACTTAACAAACTCTTCATGAACCGACTAACCAAGTTCGTCTACCTCAGATGATATTCTCAACGTATCTCCACCCTAAAACCACCCCTATCGAATTCAGGAAATTACGACATGAACCCGTTTGCCCCATTTTACTAATACAATCTGTTCAATAACGACAATAATTTTACAGACCATTTTAAAATCATATTGAACGCCAAGGCCAGACGGGACATTGTCCGGACAGCTTACAAGAAGAACTGGGCTCCATTACTGGCTGACCAATTTTGTATATCACCACCAGCGGTGATGACAGCTTCATCTGAGCGACGCTCTACTCCCCAACACCAGCATGCGCCAAAAGACATGAACAATAAGCCCCACTAAATATACTCTAAGAGTTCCGGCTTGATTTACATTGATAAGCTCGCGAAGGAGCAGCTGACTTGACCTATACAGTGCGAAGACTGTGCAGACGGAACAAAAATCGTAGAATACACAACACCAAAAAGAATCACCGCTACGGCCCTTCTGCTGGGATTCAACTGCCCAAAATACATAGAAATACTTTTTCATGCCTATAAAACCAACGTTTGCTCTTTCGCCACCCATCCGCTGCAAAGCTATAAGCGCCAGAAATACGAGCTCATGCAGAAATCTGGTCATGGAAGATGAAGATATTCACACAGTTTCATGTACGGTCATGGCAAATGAGACGAGGCCCAGCTAGGACCTTCTGAAGCATCCCGTTGCTTCAAATGCAAATAAGCCGGTTACCCACGGGTCACAAGGACTGCCCCTATGAAAAAATGAGAGAAATCTTCAAATTCCAAGAAAAACACTAAGCCGCCCCACGAGAGGCCATAGCTTTGAAGTATTATTCCTAGATTGACCCTCCCACTCAGGAAAAAGGATAGACACCATTCCATACCCACTTCCTTGAAGCACTCATAGATAGTGGTGCAGCTAGGAGGTAAGGAGGTAAACCAGAAAAATTTCCACAGTCATGAATCGAAGTATATGACCCGTGTCGTAAAATTCGAACAAAGTACAGCTTTGCAAAAAAATACTCGTATTGACTAACACAAAGTAGCCGTTGAATTATATCCGTCCTCCAATTTCACCGAACGAATAACATACACTTCTTATAGAAACAGACCTAGGTGTTTTTACTACTGGCTCAGCAAAATATTACGGAAATACCGAAATTTCATGAGCAACATGGAGGATCAAACCACGAAACCGTCGTTCCAAAGTATACATGAATTCCTTGCCAACAATTCATGCTCCAGAATTGTTCAGGCTTCCCGGTGACCATATTAAAAAAAAAAAAATTTAATACAAAATAATCTCAATGTGACACCGAAACAATCAGTTTTGATCTGACATGATGGAAATCCAGTCCACCTTGATTAGGCTAACGCAGTCATCGACAACGAAATTGGCCTCGTAGATGATATTCACTCATCATCGACACAGCTAGCTAAGACACCATGAACACCTCTCCTTAGCAATAACAATACCACACCCAGTTCAATGATTGCTCCTGTGGTACAAGTGACTGACACAAACAATGAACAACTCGTTGCCCTGGTGAACTTCGCGTGGGATGGTATGTTATTTTTCCTAGGTTGACCAGACAACGAGCCCCACCAGCAGCAAAAGAAATTTGAAAATTAAAAGACGTCGATATCTCCCTCGACGATCTCGATATTAAAAAAGATAAGCAACAGTTCACGAACGGTGGGCTGACCGACTCATGTACATCAGACCGACTCACGCAACTCCTAGCTATCATAACCGAGGTTCAACGAAAACCAAAATGTGTGCCTCAACTTCGTTACTCAATACCCTGCGCCGCAACATCTCGCCAGTAAGAACGATCCTCGACTGCCTTGGGACGCGAGAGAAATTTAGGGAGGACTCGTTCATAAAATTGCCATGCAATCCAGCACCTTAGCTGACTTGAATAACTTACCGACTACTACTCAACCAATCACACAGGTCCAAAAGATATCAATAGGAAAAGGGTTTGAACGAACAAAAAGCAATCACAAAGATCGAATATTCTCCCCCTCCTAGCAAAACACCCACTACTCAGAACGCAGTAATTCTATAAGATCACTTACCCACGACCGCGGATGCTGTCGCTGATGCTCGCGGTCAAGGTTCCCATGGCCGACTCGGAGACATCCATTTCACTGGATCACGTTTGAACAACACAATTCTGCAGCAAAACTGCCAGGGACTTTGGAACAAAAAATAAGAGTTCCTGTCTTTTATTTCACCCGATCAGCCATTGGTGATAGACATCCATAAAATTGAAAGCTTTGTGCAGAGGCAGTATCGTAACCAATGACGGACAACTAACTGAGTTTGAAATTAACATCGCATACTGGGCTTCTCGTCTAAGCTCCAAAGTTTCTAGGGTATAGAAGATCCTTTTTTTTCCTGTACCAAAATAAATGCCGGTCACTGCTCTAAGCCGAATATAGCTTTGAGACCAAATATCGTCTCGTAAAGGTTAAAGTTTTCAACTTAATTGGAGAGATCGACTATCATCTCTTTAGAGCGAGAGCGTCAAGGCACCTCAGAGGGATACCCCCTGGGATATCCCAGGCTCACCCGCCTTCCCGCGGCGTTTTGGCTTACCACCAAATTTCATTTGTCCCTTTTTGTAAATATGATTTGATTTGAAAGATCCCTCCACCTTCCCCCAATTTCAAATTGTAGCTATATCCCCTACCTTGCTGCACAAAGATGTGAGCCTCTAATGACACCGGGGTTTGAGAAAAAAAATCGTTACAAAAAAGTTTATATAAAACAAAAACCATACAACGAAAATATTTAGCATTAAGTCTAGTTATAAGATTATATTTAGGTTAATTTTAAGAACGTATATGAACATACCCATATACCTTTCAATTACCAAGTAAAAAAGGTCCGACCTTCAGTTTCCCGCAACCCCGGGTAGAAGCCGGGGATCAGACGATGGGCAAAACCAGGCCCTATCGAAGGGAGGCTGGCTACCCCTCTAGAGCGTCATACTCCAACCCACTAGCGAAAATGAATGTCGAACCTCTCAGAAGTCCCTCATCGACAAGAGACCTGACTCAGGTCGTGGTCGATGACACCAGTGAGCGCTTCTCGAGGCTGGACGCGAGTGTGATCGGAATGCAGAATGCCCGAGGCAAGATAAGCAAAATGATGGGCCTCCCCGAGCTGGAGACTAAGGGCTGCTCAGCGCCCTCCAGTAAAATTGGTGAACGCCTCACTAAGCTCGAAAACCTTTTTGCAACAATGAATACCCGACTAGATGAGCTGATGAAGAGGATAGAGGCCAAGGACCCGTAACCTTTTCGTGTGCTTTCGCCTCTGACTTCTTTGATAACATCGCTCTCTTCCCAGCCGAAACTCATGATGCCCAAACACCAAGGAACGTAAAGAGGAGACAATACACTCGATTTGATGACAACAACCTATTCAACAACGGCCCTTAATTCCCCGAACACTTGAAAATGACATTCGATGTCAAAGACAGACCGGATATTTACCCATATACACTACGAAATGAACTGGGCTCTATAACTGGTCGTCCAATTCTCAACATCACCGCCAGCGGTGATGATAGCTTTACCATTAAAGTAGATACAAAACTTCAAAGTGACACAATACTCTCCAAAAACAGAATATGCGAAAAGCCTTGCAAAATCATTCCACACGCAACTTTTTCCACGAGTTCAGGCCTGATTTACATCGAGGGTCTTCCGAGTGACGAGGCCAACGACTTCATCACCGGACTCGTCCAATACGAAAAATGCGTAGTTGGAGTGAAAATCGTGCTAAAAATTAAACCCAAAAGAAACCCCACTCGGCCCTTGTGCTTAAATTCAATTGCTCCACCCCCCTAACTGCATAGACATACCTTTTTCTGACGCTAAACCCAAGGTTACACCCTCTGAAAGACGTCCGATGCGATGCTATAAATGCTAGAAATACGGACACACGAGCAGAGATTGTAACAGTAAGCAAAAATGCTCATACTGCTCCCAAGACGACCACGACAAGCGAGACGATCCCTCGTCGTGCCCATCCTCAGAACCTTACTGATTTTATTGCAAAGTAAACTGCCACCCTAAGGGACACGGAGACTGACCCCAGAACAAGACTGAGAAGGAGATCCTGCAATACCAAACATAGCACAAAGTCGGGCGACGAGAGGTTGCGGGGGGAATATGAGGAATGAATGTTTGCCTCGCTTTTCTAGCATCCACCATTAAAAGCAATTCATCACTTTACACTACAACTCCCGTATAACATCTATCATCAACTCCTGAATAACATACCATTGGGACAGGACACTAATAGATAACTCGCCACCATCTTAGAAGCAGACATGAGACCGTTCGCTCCACCATGTTTATGGTGGAGCGAACGCAGCATTCTGTTAACATGACTTGTGGCCTCTACGAGGCACTGTGAATGTTGGATGGTGGGGCAGAAAAGGTAATTCGTCCATCGCTCGAGCACGATTTGTGCAATACTGAAGGAGCGAAGAGGCGAATAACAATTTAAAGCTGCTACCCAATAATCCTCACCACCGTGTAAAAGAAATGTGTAAACAAAATAAACTTCTTCATTCGCTCATAGACTTTCGTCAAATGCTTCTTCTTCCAGCACTACAAGCCACCCATGGCTCTGGACATCCCCACCGACCTTCGCGTGACGCTGCTCAAGAATGCGCCCAACCCCGATGGAGTGCTGTCCTCAAAGGGTACGGCCTCAACAAGTAGTCGTTCAAGTCTATGTGCATTGTTTGTAGAGTCGTTCCCTGCCAAAAGGGTTAGATGCCCACTTTACAACCACTAGCCAAGCTCAAGAATTTCTTCATTCAGAGAAAAAAGTACAGTAGAGGAAGGTTATACCGTTATGACTAATCATCTACAGTAAAACAAAATATTTTTTCTAGAGGGTTATTAGGTTTGATGTAAAGTTTTGCAATGATATTACATTTGAACAAAGTTTCTAATTCAATAATCTAAATTTGATCTCAATTAAATATTGAGCTACCTATAACAAAAAATAATCATTTAGAAGTCAAATCTTTTATCGATAAGGTATTTCCTCTCAGCTGTACTTAAAAGTCATTGTACTTTTTTGTGACAGGAATGGACGGAATTCCATGTATGATTAGGTTATAGTGACAAGGCTTTCCATTTGTTTAGAACATCAACGTGACGGTGGATGTCAGAGTTATAAACAATGTTGACTGATTCCATCTCGTATGAACAATTGTTCAATAATTTATTGAAGGTAATGCTCTAAATCTTAAAAGGAGTCTTGATGCATGTGACTCTGACGCACCCTATGTGTGATAGTTACGTGCACTGTAAAATATATTGACACAAATCTGTATCAAAGTGTGATTAGAAGTTGAAAAGTTCTTTTGTGTCTGTATTAGGCCAATTGTGAAGGATTTTTCCCCTTCAACCTTTAAATTCATCGTATCATGCTGGCACCAAACATTTCCGATCTAGATAGAGAGCCATAGTCGAGAGGTCGTGTTTCCTGAGGCACAACCCTGCGTTTGCTGGTGTCATGACGCAGCGTCCTACAAACACAAAATGATGCCTTGGGCTTGCGACAATGCTGCAATTCATTTTATTTCCACGCACATTAATTCAAAATTTGTCGCAATGAACTCACGGAGCACAACCTTCACTCTACGTTTAATGGCGGACACTGCCAAGTGGCTCGATTTGTTTTCAACTATAACTAATCTGTTATGTTACTTTGCGATACTTCTCCCCCTTTTTAAAGTAACTATTATTGATTTTCATAGTGAGAAAGTCATGATAAGTAAGGCCAACGGCTGAGCAAGCGCGGACGGCATGCTCATTAGTTAGACGCTGAGAAAACAAAGTTCTTTACTGTAGAAAGGCGGGGCATTATCGGCTAGTAGCATGACTGATCAGTTATAGATTAGATTAGAGTGTCAAGGCTTTCTAGTGCACTGGACTGATCGGTTATAGCTAACAAATAATAGAGGTTGTTTCGCAGTTCCGACTCTAGAATGCAATGAAGGTGGCGCTGCGTGAATTCGATTCGACAAAGTTTTAGTAAATCAGCGTGCAAATACAATAAAATGTTGTATAGGCGTTCAGCAAAAGAACATTTCTCTGTGTTCAGCCAAGATAATTAGTTCGATAACCTGTACTGAGGCCGAGTCTCAGTCCCAAACCCCAACCTCCTTCTTCCCCAGTGACCAATGAGCCCCCCGTGAGCCTGGCCTTCGCCGTTCCGCTCGCCCTCCGAGTGGCAATCACCAGTGCCCGCGCCGACGCCGGCAATACCGAATGGTTCCAGATGGGTGAGTGCTAGGACTAAGTGAAGTATACTTCTTCTTTATATTCCTTAGGTGAGTGCTGGTAGCCTTTCGAAACCAAAGGCCTGGCCATACTTTGTCATAGACCTCCTGTAGTTGGATTGGAAACTAAGATTCCAGCTGTGGGGACCAAATATTTGTCCACCGATTTTGCTCAGGACACTCGTGAGTAACTCACAACCATCTAATGAACGCAGACATGGGAGCGATTGCACCTCTATGACCACTGTATCACCAAGTAGTAATTAGCATGAAACACCTACTGATGGACTACAATACAAAGGCTTTTAACTCGACAAGTTTCTCTTATCTTCTTCCCCCGACAATGCCTGTTATCCACCGAACTCATAGGAAAAAATGTACTCCTTTCATCAAACTCACCGGATTATACGAACGTGTGTAAATATAAAACGAGGAGTAAACTAATATTTTTTATCCCACGATGTACTAAGGCACGGTAATCAAAGACTGCAGAAATGGAAATCTATTTGCAGAGTTACTTGTCAATTCTTGTCCGCTAAACAATACAATTAATTACAATACCCGCACACAACAGCGTGCATAACTATCACAGTGTATATAATCGAACCAATACCAAAATCATAGTACCGGCCGGTCTAGTGTGCGTACTTGTCTAAATTGATGATCGTTGTCCCCCTCAGTGGAGCTTATAAAGGCCCAAGCTCCGGTGGAGACAAGCACCCTAATCTTGCCTAGTTTGTGGCAACACTGAGGAAATGAAATACTCAAAATAAAACCCTTTGTGGGGCCCTGACCAACTAAATTCAGAGATAGACGAGAGAGGGAGTGAAACACGACCGCCCTTGCATAGGTCATAAATGGGGGACTCTTTTTCCACCTCATGAATATCAAATTGTAACTTTACCACCCCGTCCCCTCTGCTCTTGTGTCACACAACAGCAGTAAGCGTGAAGTACATTGAGTAAATGTTCTTCAACAGCAACAAGCATAAAGTAAATTTTCTCAATTCATTGTCTGTGTCTAATAATTGTGTAACGGGGTTTCGGTTGTTTATTGCAAGAAGGTATGAAGCGTACAAAGCTCAATGGCTTGTAATGCTATAATATTAGTTTCTTTTGGGTAAATAAATTCTTCGGTTAACCGATTATCATTCTTTATTTACGTGAAATACTTTGATTTTTTTTTGCCACCTAATTTCATGGATTATTTGTGATTACACTCTTATAACGATTACCTTACTTATAGTTTCTCAGTTATATTACTATACCTTTTTAACCCACACTTTCCTCATCAACTCATCTGCGCAGCCTGATGTCTAACATTTAGTGTTCTACTTGGGCATCACTCCCTCCTCTTGATCGCGTGCCCACACACTTCCCTCATCAACTCATCTGCTCAGCCGGATGTCTAACATTTAGTGTTCCACTTGGGCATCACTCCCTCCTCTTGATCGCGTGCCCACACACTTCCCTCATCAACTCATCTGCTCAGCCGGATGTCTCGCATTTTGTGTTCCACTTGGGCAACACTCCCTCCTCTTGATCGCGTGCCCACACACTTCCCTCATCAACTCATCTGCTCAGCCGGATGTCTCGCATTTTGTGTTCCACTTGGGCATCACTCCCTCCTCTTGATCGCGTGCCCACACACTTCCCTCATCAACTCATCTGCTCAGCCTGATGTCTCCACTCCCTCCTCTCCTAGGTACCAGTAGATATTGGTGCTTCCGGGGGCAGCAACAATATCGGGATTCGCATTAGATTATTCGAATGTACGAAAAGTTGTGATAGTGGTACGAGTGGCAGCGAGTACACTGGAGTAAGACCTCGCGGACCGACAAGCACGATGTCGCACATGTACAGTAGCGGGAGAAAATTAGTTTACGGCTAGTGTGTAGTTGCTGTTGTAGTTGCTTCCGTTTTCCACCGCAGTCGGAACGCGAAGTTAATGCAGACTTCCCCGTAGGGCAATTGAAGAGTGGCAAAGTAGGTGCAGCGTAGATTACGAGTAGGTTCACCCACCGCAGATTCCGAGTAGGCTTAACGTAGATTCCGAGTAGGTTTAACGTAGATTCCGAGTAGGTTTAACGTAGGTTCCGAGTAAATTTAACGTAGATACAGAGTAGGTTTAACGTAGATACCGAGTAGGTTTAACGTATGTTACGAGTTTGTTTAGCATAGATACTGAATAGGTTTAACATTGATACCAAGTAGGTTTAACGTATATACCAAGTAGGTTTAACGTAGATACAGAGTAGGTTCAACGTAAATTTGGGAGGGGGGAGCAAAGGTTCTGGGATTCAAAGACGCCTCAAGAGGGTCCACGAGTACCCCCCTTCCCTGGGTCACCTTGTCTCAACCAACCTCGATATATATAATGAAAACCAATGCAAAATTTATCATCATACTAAAATAAAGTGTAAATGATCTACAAAATGAATAATCATCCATCCACCCCAAATAAGTCTGTAACCGTAAAAACAAATTCGGCTTTTCCATGGTGGAATTGAAATTCAGATTGATTTTTTTTACGGAACTATATCTGGACAAGGCTCCTTTATGGTTAATATCAATTAACGAAAAATAATCTTGATTTTTTTTAATATTAAATCTTAAACAATTTTTTTCCGCTACTTTACATCACGTACACTCGCGGGTAAGTTTGATCCCACATTCTCTTCCGGCTTATCCAGGAATTGGTCGAAGAACATCCTACCAAGGCCTGTGCCTGGATTCTGCACAAAGGATATTCGATGCTACTACCGTGGGTATGGCAATAAATCGATATCCCTGTGAAAATTTTCTCGTGAAAAGGCGATATTGCTTTTCTCTGCTTTTCCAACGTGGAATTTAAATTCCGATATAAATTTTTAACGGAATTACATCCAGACAGAAAACGGAAGAGGAAATCAATAGTAGTAGGAAATTTTCATGATGAGAAGGCGACATAACTTATACCTCGAAATTTATATAGGTCATTATTAATGCATTGACTGGCTCTTTCCAGACACGCCTTTGACCGTGGACAGCATTCAGGAGCTGTGTCTGGTGGACCCGCAACAGTTCGCCTACATCAGGGCTGCCAGGGAGTGACCACCCAGGTGTTAGGCGCCTGAAAAAAGACATCGAGTGGTTGAGGAGACGACTGAGCTGTGTAACTAGTCAAGAAGAGGGCAACAGTGGTCAGTCAAATGACGGAGCGACCGAAAAAATTCAACAGTATATATGCAACGATGGAGAGAAGAAATGAATGATGGTTTTCTCGAGAGCACATGTGAGAAGAAAGCTGGTAAAAGAAATAAAATTATTGTTGTCTAAAAAAAAAGTTAAATAAGGTGGTCGGTATTATTTAGTAAGATCAGACAAGCTAAATTGTTTAGTCAAAGCATGAGTGGTATGTGTGGCTGTGGCGTGTTTCTGGCACCAGAGAGCGCTGGCAAAGAGCAGAGTTGGCTGAGAAGGATGCCGAAGGAACAGTGTACCACTGGTAGATGATGGAACACCAATTATATTCGTTCAAGAAGAATATGGTTACTTGATAACTAATTATAGGTAGACGTTTAAGTAACCACTTCTAGCATTTTGATGACACTATTATTCAATTGAAATGGAATTATTTATACCTGTATAGTAATTGTTGGGCAAGCATCAAATTGGACAGACGGGAGCGTAGCGTATACTGTCAAGTTTATAATAAATAATACAAATGGGATAAATACCCATCAATCTCAATTGATTGATGGTTTCACAGTATCATTGTCACAGTATTTGGATCACACAAATTTATATCGTTTTTATTTCTGAGAACGCCCTCCATTCCCAGAAAAAAAAAACGTTCCAAAATGTTGGACTGTAAATGGAGGCCTAAAAAAAGCTGACCACGTGTAATAAGATCCATATTTTAGACTAAAAAATTAAAATCAGTGATTTTGGTATTTATTTAAGTAAGGTTACCGCGTTTTGAAAAAAAAGTAAGTATACCGTCTAATTGCGACATTTTCATCGATACTTCTCAAAACATAATAAATGTGTTTAGGGAGCCTCCGTTCTGATGAACATATTCATTCTTATATATTCCGGATTAGGTCTTATAAGTGTGGTATTTATACTGCTCAATGTTAGTATTGTGCACTGTGTTGGCGTACTGAAATGTTTTTCATTATAAAAACCGTTATGTTATTTAAGTTTGAAAAGGAAAATATATCACTGATGTGATGCCGCTGGCTCGTTAGTATTCTGCTACCTATAATGAATACTAGTAAGTATATGGAAACGTTTTCCTAAATCCTTTAATAAATGATATCGATCAACCATTGAAAATTTAATAACCTTCCCAATTTGTATAATAGTCTGACGGCTGCATTTAATTGGTGTTCTGAGGCACTATGAAGCGCAACAAGAAGAGCCGACGAAATGTGAAAATACCACTGACTGCCGTGGGGTGAGGTTGTGTGGCTAGTTTCCTCCTCTGCCTGATGTAAATAGAGGGTGTCACTTCTGTTGCTGTGTAAAATATTATCGCACGGCAAGTGTTAAATCAGACGATTTAAAACTGTTTTTCGGGTCACTGCAATGAAGTGTGGGCCTAACCCTAGAGCACTGTGATTGGGATAGATTTGATTTGCTCCCTAGCCTGCCTCCGCCCTGCCCTCCCCTCTACAGTCGTGAACCAAGTTAACCAAAGAATGTGCCCACCAGACCTTCTGTGCTTTGTGTCTCATCAAACTCGCCTAACATAGCTCCACCATCACCCGAGAGTGCTTCCCGTACGTAATACTATTAGTCATCACATCTGCAGTTGTCCTCACACACGTCCAGCAACAACAATACTTCATCGTTACAACTTTACCAGTCCACAGCTCAACAACAAATGAGCCCTCAAGAGGCTAAGTAGTTGCCAAATTGAAAACCACGTCTTGTTGTTGGAGAAGAACTGGCATTATCCTCCCACCTCAATCAAATCAGCAAATATGGAGAATTCAACAGAAAATACTCGGCAAAGCCGATTTGAAACCTGACGAGGTCGCAGGCATAATCGCAAAGGAAAGAATACATTCATCTAAGCGAATTATAATACAAGTCGGAGCTAAAGACGTGACGCAGACGGAATCGACATGGAAAAGGTATGAAACCATGCTGAACAACATCAAACCTTCACACGCGAACCTCCATGTCACTGGCATCCTGCCTCATTCGAACCAAAGTAGATATAAGTTAAGCAAGATGATTTTACTTAACAATCGCCTAGCAACTTTCTGCAAAGCCCAGAAAATCTCTTTTTCGGATCATTGGGATACGATGATCAACCCAAAGTACTATAACTTTAATAGAATCACCAACAAGGCTCGTATTAACACGTATGGACTTAAACATCCTTAAAAATATCGACGCTGGACTTGTCAACGAAAATAAGTCAAAAAACTTAAACGATATTATACCAACAACTCCGCCAGCAGTGCCTGACGAAACGACACAGCGACCTCCGCCCGTTCCAATCCGAGATACATAACAAATACAAGTGCCCATCAAAACACCACCACAGGTCCTAGCAAAAAAGTTCCTGTCATCAATCCAGTCAGAGTTAGAGGCAGTAGTCGCAGCTCCGCTTGTACAACCCGTGTAAACGAAAGCGAAAGTCTTGGCTCCAACACAAGACCTCAGAGTAGAAGCAAAATAAGTCAAGCAAATCAAGTCAATGTGACTAACGGTACTCTCAAATGTTACTACGTGAACGCTAGAAGTCTCAGAGACAAAATCGAAGA
The DNA here is from genome assembly GCA_016164225.1 of Gammarus roeselii. Taxonomy (NCBI): domain Eukaryota; kingdom Metazoa; phylum Arthropoda; class Malacostraca; order Amphipoda; family Gammaridae; genus Gammarus; species Gammarus roeselii. Next base: position 19,608 of record SDVV010004626.1, read on the forward strand.
ATTAGGTATCCTTGCATTGAATGAAAGTAACGACATAAAAGCAATCACAAAATCGTGGATGAAATCGAGCACCAGGCATTATTTAGGCGAATTTACTCTTCCCGGTTACTCACTATTTCACAAAGATAGAGAAGGCCGAGAGGGCGGAGGAGTGCTGTTTCTCGTGAAAAACACTCTGCAGATATTAGAAATCACCGTCCCAAACAACAGGCACGACATAGTATCAATCAAAGTAGTCGGCAAATATATAAAATGTCAAATCACTCTCGTCTATCGCCTTGGGGTGGATGGATGCTTATTCATTTTATAGATCATTAACACTTTATTTTAGTATTTTATTATTTCTTCTTGCTTGGGCTCTATTATTTTTCTCTGCCCTTTTTTCATGGTGA
>SDVV010004627.1:0-19999 GCA_016164225.1 Gammarus roeselii
TATATATGGCTATATAAGTACATATATATATAGTCCAGGGTGATAGTACTTTCATACTTTGACATTCTTTGTATGTCAATAGAAATCTTAATTTTTTTCAGGATTCATTGGAGCTAGTCTATATATGCAATGCAGTGATGCAATGTATGCAAGTCTGCATGCTCTTGGTCAATTTTTTTTTCTTTCTCCAATGTACTCCCGTCCACAGTTTCAGAGTAAAATTTATCATTGACTTGCCTTCATCCCCTTCACATTGCTGTTTGTAGCTGGTTGCTGCTCATGGAAAGGTAGGAGCAACAAATCAGGAAATTCGTCATTATATATTACATATATACCTTTGTATTATGTTATGTTAGATATCATAAATGTCAATGTAGAAAATTGTGTTCTTGATTGATATTAGCATAGCTAGCCGGTATCCCAGTCAGCAGTTTGGAGGAGGAAGCAAGCTTCTCTCCAATCATAAGGAGGATGTTATCATCTGTCTCCATCAACAAGAGATGCAGACAATCCGTCATGCGGCCACCGAGTGTGATTGTCATGCCCAAACCATCTGGGTGGGGGAAGCTAAAACCCAGTCAAACCAGAGCAGCAATTGTCAGGAAGTGGGTGGACCTGTTTCGGACGTGGAGACTCAAAGCTTCTCTGGAACAGGAGCACACCAGCCCAGATATGCAAGCAGGAAGAATTTGCGACAGCAGTGGATGAATTCTTCAATATTGTGCATAACAATACCATAAAGAAAACAAGCATGAATGATGACCGGGACCTTTTAATCACCCAATGAGGAAGGGCTGCCGTGGGTCCCTGAGACGCCGGGCAAGTATTGACAAAGGAAGGAAGAACTAAGAGGAAATGCCTGTAGAAGAAGAAGTTTAAAGCAATGTCAATGATGGAGTGTGAGGTCTCAACTTCAGAAGCCATGCTTCTTTCAAGCAAAAGCAATGTGTTGGGAAACACAGATAATGGCCAAGTGGTCCAAGTAGCTGCTGGTAGCTCACTATTGAAACGGGCTTGGGGCAACCAGAACGAGATAGCTCCTGCTCTCGGCCGCACCAAATTTCAGACTGAAAGGCTACCTGATGATCACCAAATCTGTTAGGAGCTTGGGCACGTACCCATCTTTTTCAATAAAAACAGAACATCAATCGGAAGGGAGATGATGAAAGCCAGGATTATTTTCAAAGCAACCTTTAAGAGAAGTTCAAGGCAAACATCCTTTGAACAGTCCACTGGGAGGGTAAGCTCCTTATCAACCTGACCTTGAAGGAACAAGTTGATTGCTTTGTCATCTTTATCTACGGACAGAGTAAGTCAGCCCCTAGGAATCCTCAAGATCTCGTCTGGAAATAAGGCGGGTCAGGTCCAGGTTGTTGCAGACGCTTTGGACCAGTGGGTATCCCTGACCAGATCACAGCTCAAAGTTTTAATACCACACACGGGCATCAGAGGAGGTGCTTGTGTGCACATAGATCAAAATACAGGGCAACACATCCATTTTGGATGCCAGCACAGTGTTATAGAGATCGTCCTTGCCAATTCCTTTTAGGCCTCTGTAAAGGCATCTTGTTTAGGCTGGAAGTGCTCCACTTCAAGATATTTCAGGCAGCTGGAAGGTTGTCAACAGGCACTTGCAAGTTCGGGATAGCAGAAGATGTGGGCTGCCCACGCATCTCTGCAGAGAGCAAACGTATCATTGAGTTTGCCCATAAGTTAGTTGGCAATGCACCAGCCATGGAACAATTACCGGGAACAATGTCACCCCTGTTTTTTAAAAAGGAGACAAAAAGTGCCACAGCCATTACCTTCCTAAGAGTCTCACCTGTCATTGGCAAATTGATGGAAAGTTTCATAATGGATAAAATTATGAAATTGTTACAATCAAAGAAATTGATTGGCAACTCTCAACATGGTTTTAGACACAACCGTTCCTGTGATACAACCCTGCTACTATTTCAATAGTATAATTGAAATCCACGACACAAAATCTCCAATCAATATCATTTACCTTTACTTTCAAAAGGCCTTTGATAAAGTCCCCTACAACTTCCTAGTTAGTAAATTGCACAACATTGGTATTAGAGGCAAGCTTAACAACTGGAATAAATGCTGGCTTATGGACAAACTGCAGCAAGTTGTACTTAATAGAGCTTCCTTCCCCTGGAGTAATGTTCAAGCAGTGTGCCTTGAACAAAATTGTTCATTGGTCAGAATAGTGACTAATGAAATTTAATGTAGACAGATGTAAAATTACACACATATGTCCTCATAACCTCAAACACAAATACTCATGTCCAGAAAGAAACTCATTTCTTTCACTGAAGAGAGAGATTTAGGTGTATCATTAGAAGCGACCTTAAAAGTAGCAAGCAAAGTAACGATGCTGCTAAGAAAGGCAACAAAATGCTAGGTAGCTATGACATCCGCACTATCTTGTACAAAAGCAGCCACAGTATTCTCAAGTTATACAATGCATTTGTTAGACCACATCTCAAGTATTCCGTTCAATCCAAGTCTCCATATCTTAAAAAATACATTATCAATTTAGAAAAGGTTCAGCATAGCGCCATCAAACTCAGTTCTTTGCAGCATAATAAATCATATGAAGACAAGCTGTGTGAACTTGATTTTTACTTGCTAGAGAAACGTTTAGTCAGAGGCAACATGATCAAAGTGTGGAAGATTATGAAGGGTAAGGAAAACGTCAACCAAGCAAGCCTTTTCAATCTAGATACAAACGGAATGACTAGGAACAATGGATACAAAATCGTTGGGAAACGTTTCTCACTCAATAGCACCCACAATTACTTTCCATGTATAGAGTTGTCAATGGATGAAACCAACGGAGGTTGTAAACAGCAATACAATCGAAATGGTCAAGTTGTGGCTTCGTGAGTTCTAAATAAATTACTGATAAATAGCTAAACTGTTCCCTTTCTTGATGTCTTTAAAACAGAAATGGCACATGAAGCTCTCTTAGATGTTCTACTTCAGAAATAATCCTCTTGCTATCAAAAGGCAACCTAGTTTGGACCTATAGGCCTGTTGATATCTTCCTACACTTGCAAACCCAAACTGGCCGTCCTGTTTTATTGCTATGAAATTTTTTCCGCAACTCTGGTTCAATTATCCACACCAGCTGAATTTCCAATTCAATCATGTGCTCAAGGGTAGCTCTTCGGACGTCAGTTCACAATGACTGGAAATGAGAAAGACATAGGGAAGATGGGCTGGTTCGTTGTCGAAGCTCCCGGCGCGATCTGAATGATGAAATTTCTTCTGAACAAGAGCAACATAAATTTTTATAATCCAATAACACCCCAGAGATGGTACAATGTCACTTGGGGTATCTCTAGGAAGAGCTCATAGGGTTGACCCTTTTAACAAAGGCAAGCATTGGGATCAGAGGCGGATGCTGGAGAAAAGGAGAAGTTGGGTGGCAAATACAGACAAGGAGCCCTTGAAACGCTTTAGCTGAAATTTTTCAATTATTATTTTCTGTGAGCCAGCTTGAGTCCTTTACATTGCCAAGGACTGGACGCCTCTTTAAGCAGCTCCATCTTGCTACGGACGAGAGGCTAATCCATCCACTTGGGGACCAATCAAACTAAACGCCCTGAAAGTGGTCAACAACCACGCTGAGCAGAGGGTAGTCCTCATCCAATTGCTCAACAGGAGCTCCAAAAAAGTAAAAAAATAGCTCCAGTTTCTTCTTCAAGTAGTATTGGGTCATTGGAACATCTTACCAGACAGCCGTAAAGTGGGGCTGGCCCAAATCCAGTAACATGAGCCCTGGTGGTGCCCATAAAGCCCCTCCCATGAGCAGATGATTCCCAGCTAATATGAATCAATCCTATAGAGTGGAGAGAAAACTGGGAATTGAACACAGGTCTGGGATACGAAATTTAATGCCCAATGTTGAAGACCTCTGGACAATCTCTAAATATACTATAAAAAAATAGTTTTGACTGTGGAGTTTCCATAAATTGCAGAAGTTAGACAGCTACCCTAATGTGTGAAATAGCTACATACAGTTTCAACAATACAAACCTAACAAAATAATCAATGTCAAATTAGCAAATTGATACATTCTGATTTGTGGTTTTATTGCCCATTACAGCAGGTGTTTCAAACATATAAATAAAAATTATATTTATTTCCTCCATTGAACAGTTAGCCTATTCAGACATGGGCAGCGATATAGCTCTGACATTTATCATAGAATGAATTCAAGATTATGAAACAATCAACAAGTGCAGACATGAATAGTACCACATCCAGTCGAATAGGCAAAAATAGAAAGAAAAAAAAATTTCTAGTGTATCTACCTTTCTGACTGCAGCAGAGGGGACGCCAGCGATGTCCATGCCACCAGAGAGTGCTGCAAGCTTGCTCTGGACTTTAGACATCTTCTTCTCCCTCATGTCGGCGCGGCTGGGGGGTGGGATGTAGTTCAAGATGTCTCGGCGATGGTCATTGAGGATGGTGGTGATGTCATGCCGGCACACGCTGTCCTCGTGTTGCATCGCCTCATCCATGTATTCTTCTTCCTCATCATCATCATCAATCTCCTCCACATCACCGCTGCTCACACCTTTAGTGCCACCACTGCTCTCTTCACCACTCTTATCATCGGATCGAACAGATTTTTTGCTGCTGTCGTCATTGCTGCCTTCCTTACTGTCATCCTTTATCACTTTGTCTTTGTCTTCACCACCCTCTATTTTGGCTTCGCTGCCGTTTTGGCGAGACTTTCGACGCTTCTCTATGAGAAAACACACATATGCATGGGATGCTACAACAGTGAAGAAAATCTTTACTCAATGATTGATCAAAATATAATCCCAGGCTGTATAATTCAGAGATATGAACATGAGTCAATTTAGTTAAGTTTGACCACACCTACATTCAGGGGACATTTTTCACATACAGCTACGCTTTTATGAGAAAACTAGGTAGCTAAGTTTTCATGGAGAACTCACCTTTATATTCATCAATTAGCTGTTTGGTCTTGGCATCTGCTTTTACCACAAGTTTCTTGTCAGCAATTTCATAGTCATGCAGCAAACGTATAGCTCGCAGGGCACTGTCAGGATTACCATATTCACAGAATCCAAAGGCTGCAATGAAATATAAATAAACTGATTTAAGCAAAAAATGACAAAAGCATAACAATGCATAATGAGGATTTTTTTTTTTCAAGGATGACTGAAGTAAAAAGTGGAAACGCTAAATAAAACAGCTTTCCCCATCCATGAAAAACACATATCAACATAAGAAACGCATTGTTGTACACAAAAATCTATAATAGCTACAGCTTTCATACACACTTTGAATATTGAACTTTACTGCAACCAGAAAAATGAGCAAAAGTGGAAGACAGACTATTAGTTTATTCAAATTGAAAACTAAGATCAAACTTCAACTAATAGCAGCCACATTGACAGAGATGGCAATACATTACTTGGTTTGTGAGCAAATGAAAGTTAGTGGTAATCTGTCCTGGGTGTCACCAGGCAGTATGATCAATTTGCTTGATGAACTCAAAGGTCACAAATGCTTAGTTTGAAATTCAAAGTGGAGGATATTACCTTAGGCCAAAGAGTATGTAGTTATTAAATTTCAAAGGTAAATTGTGTGGCATGAATACAGCCAAATGCTTCTAATGCCCAACAAACTTATCAATGGTTACATGCTGAACAAACTCATCTATGGCTTCCACTAATGCTGGAAGCCAGTAGAAATATTTCAAATATTGTCATTAGCTATTAGACAGATTGAAATGGTTTTAATGAATGACAAAGAATTTTTTATTCAACACATAATGGTATGGCTGACTTGAACAATTCTGGAGAAATTCAGTAAATGTTGCTAAAATTCACCTAAAACTGGTCAGGAACCCATCAAAATAAGAGTTGTAGAACAATGTATTTCAACTTGCTCGGCATAATATAACAAAAAACCATGTAAAAATTGCCAACATAACATGATAAAAAAAATAATGTTTGAGTGCACTGGATGTCTTGTAGTCATTTGTAATCCTATTTATTTTAAAAAATCTGTCCATTGGCAATAATAAAAAAAATTCACTTGACTAACTAACTTAAAGTCAAATTCAAATGTAGTAAAAATGAATTCAACTTGTGTGAAGATAAACTTAGGAGTAATTAACCTAGCAATTCTATATAAAATCAACTAATAGCACTTTTGCAGAATGTTGGTAGAGGAGAGAAGGTTTGATAGCAATTCTTAGCTCAGTACCATCTAAAGATTATTCTTTATACATTAATAATGAGGCCTGAAGGCCCAGGGAAGATGCTTCTGCTGCTCATTTCCTAAGGCACACTAAGATAGGGAGACCTCAGTCCAAAAAATGAATAGCTCTGATGTCAGAATATTCTATGCAGTGAAAATCAAAAACATCTTTTGCAGCAAATGTCTGCATGTCGAATTCTTGGTCTGCACTTTTCAGACCATTTGCTCACTGAATTTTCTGACAACAAAAAAATTCACCAATTCAGCTTTGGCACTACTGGTCTTAAGAGAAATTGAGTTTCAAAATGCTAAAGGTTTGTCAATATTGCACAAAGTTGTAATTAGCAGCTCTTTTAGTCTAAAGTAAAAAAACAGCAGTTCTACAGCTCCACAACGCTTTCTTACTTTCATGCCTAATTAAGAGTCATACCTCAAAATCTTCTAGTTGCCAGAAATCCATTCGTGTTGGTAAACATTTTTTGAGAACTTGACAAACTTGTATTTAGCAGGCTGTAGTTACAAGTAATTTGTGTAGATATGTAGGTACTTTCTATAGCCTAATGAAGTTTGTCTTCATTAGGGGCCTAATGCAGGTGATATTTCACTGACAGATCATTGAATGACTTATTGAGAATAGAACAACACGAAGTAAAATTTTCTTTCTCCCTATTTATATTTATTCAAGCCAGTAAATGCAATAGTACCTAAGAAATGTTAAAGTTACTTTGAAAATATTCATGTATAATGGAATGTATAATTGCATTTGTACATGAAAGGTAGCAAATCTTAACAGGCAAACTTTGCAAATGAATGAACTATATAAAAGGGTTTATTCCGAATTCCAACACTGACCTTGGAGTTTCCCTGATGCCCCTTGAACACGCTTCCAGCTAAGGACTGGACCACAGGTATTTAGGATCTGACGAATCATGACATCTGGAGCTCTCTCTGTGATGTTCCCCACAAACACTGTGACAGCAGGGCCAGAGTTCTCTGTTACTCTCCTTGAGAAAGCTGGAGTCTTGTTGATGGTGTTGCCACCAGAACTGTTTGTGCTGACTCCTCTACTGTTGCCCCCATGATAATTTTGTTGATTGCTCTTGTTGGCACTGTTGTTCATGTTGTTATGCATGGATCTCATGGGACTGGGGCCACTGGGGCCATTTCCACCCCCTCCCATGTGTCCACCAGGTCCTCCCATGTTATGGCCCATCATTGGGCCAGGCCCCATATTACCTGGTCTCATAGGAACACCTGGACCCATACCTTGACCTGGTCCAGCACCACGATTGTGCCCACCCATGCCCATGTGACCACTCATTGGGTTTCCTCCCATGGGATTTCCTCCCATGGGATTTCCACCCATGGGATTTCCACCCATGGGATTTCCACCCATGGGATTTCCTCCCATGGGATTTCCTCCCATGGGATTTCCTCCCATGGGATTTCCTCCCATGGGATTTCCTCCCATGGGATTTCCTCCCATGGGATTTCCTCCCATGGGATTTCCACCCATTGGGTTGCTGCCCATTGGGTTGCCACCATGAGGCCCCATAGGTCGACCTCCCATTTGCATGGATCCTCCTCCCATGTGCATGGAACCAATTGGCTGCAATGAAAACAAATGTTGATTACCATAAATCAAAGAGGAGTGAACAAGCTAAATTTTACACAAGCTAGAGATTCACATGAATAGACATATCTTTCAAGTTATCCAAATATTGAATTGATGTGGTTGGGTGATAGCTACTAATTCAAAGACAGCAAATTTATGATAGCCCACAGTTTTTACCTTATACTTTAGTCAATTTTTACACTCAAATAATTGTGAATAATTTTTGCATCATGGATGACAGCTATATGCCCAACAGGACCATGGAATGCTGTTTGAAAACAGCTAGTTGTAAAACTGTCCAAAAAATACTTTTGTCTAGTGTGTAAGGCTGGTATTTTAAGTGGTCATTGATCAAAGTGTACAAATTCGAGCACAGTCCTGAGATTGTGGATGACATTGACATCACTCAACTACAAGTTTTTGGTACAATCTGGGTACAAGAAACTAGTAATGATGCATGGACCAATAATGATGCACTAGTCAAAAAATAAATGTAGCTTACTCAGCAATGAAATGGTGCATAAACATTGTTGATGCAGAGTATAACCGAAGATCATTAGAATATGTACACTTGAAGCTATTCACCCTTCCTCACCATTCCATCATTGATTTACACTGATGGGACTAATGTGTCATCAATGTCACTGTGCTATACTACTGATACTTTACTTTGAGCTATTCACCCTTCCGCACCATTCCATCATTGACTTACACTGATGGGACTAATGTGTCATCAATGTCACTGTGCTATACTACTGGTACTTTACTTTGAGCTATTCACCCTTCCGCACCATTCCATCATTGACTTACACTGATGGGACTAATATGTCATCAATGTCCCCGTGCTTTACTACTGGTACTTTATTCTGAGCTATTCACCCTTCCGCACCATTCCATCATTGATTTTCACTGATGGGACTAATGTGTCATCACTGTCCCTGTGCTATACTACTGGTACTTGGTACTAAATGAATCTACAGGACTACAAGCCAAACTGTAAGCCTGTAGAATAAAAGTTGAAAGGAAAAGGCCACAATATTATTTTTTACAACAAACAGCTATCTTATTATTGAGATAAAAGTTCAAGCAACAGAAATCAGGCACATATGGTAGCCCATCAAACCAGCTAGCTGTTGCATGCCTGCACCTCTAAAAATTAGTCGAAAGGTTTTTAAAAACATGAACCCTGGTAGCACTATGTTTTTAGGTATCACTTAACCCCACAAAGAAGCTAATCATTAGGGAGGATACTTACTATGCTACTTGATAGTATAAATACTAACCTGACCCATTTGAAATCCAACAGCAGGAACCATGGCACCTGAAAATAAATAGCTGGTTCAGAAAATAGAACAATAGCAACATGACAAACTATATAAAATGGAAAAAAGGAGTGAACCAAAACAATGAAAGTTGGAAAGCACTTGAGTGCTGCAGGAAATAAAAATGTTCCTGGCAGCTAGCTACTACACTAATAAAACTGGAGCACTAAATGAGAGTGAGGGGTTATGATTAGATTAGGGTGTCAAGGCTTTCTAATGGTAGCTAGCTACAGGAAGCAAAAACATAATTCACTCTACAGCCACAAGGCAGAATTCCTCAGAAGAGGAATGGCTGATGGCAAGACACACCTCCCACTCCTCTCATGCACTTGCAAACAAACCAAAACTTTGCTCTTCAGCTATGGAAGGACTGACTAGGGCCCTGCAAAATGGCCTTTGAGTCCGGAGTGAGGTTCAAGGTAACTGTCCGCAGCTATGCTTGACAGTTTTCATTGGCCAACTCCAGCTGCATTATAATTGCCAAGAATGCATACTCACAAGTGTTTGGCCAGCAGTCACTTGGTGCATAAAATTAAGAGTTCAACATAGCATTCAGCAAGATGAACCTAACCAGAGATCATGTAGGTTTGCCCCAAGAATATCTTGTAGCATCCATGCATTATTGCCAAAGCCATAGCAATGATCTCCAAACTTAGCTCAAATAATCATTTCTAAAATATGACAAAACTAGTTCTGAAAATATCTTTTGAAACTTGACATCATCGGCCACATAATATAAATCATATCTCCCAGCATTATCTGTTAGCTATTTGTAAAAAAAAAACTCAATTTTTGGAAAGCATTCATTTTTGAGGATTAAAATTGCAGATTTATCCAACATGAACATGTTATTGGACCAGGACTCCATGGGCCCACTGGGCCCACTGCTGAGAGAAGGGGAGGACCATTCTGCCAAATTTGCTGGAAGGAGTAAGCGTTCTGCCCAGGTGGCTAATAAAGATGAGCTTAGTAATTCTCTCATTGTTATGAGAGCAAAAGTTACAAATTGCTTTACTTTGGGCATTCATTTCAAGAAGGAATCCTTCATAGGAGTCCTTGATGAGAAGATGAATGAATTTTTAAAATCTCATATTGAAGCAGTGGACTGGAATAAGTTGGAGGTTTCTGTTCATTTTGTGGGTTTCAACAAGCGGTTCAACATGGAGTTGCCAATGAACTCCAACTCATCTGCCTTTGGCCATTCAACTATGCTGCTGCTGTGAGTACCCCTGGACCGGCGCTTTCACATGCGTCCTCCCATCTCCCCCTTCAATCTTAGGCTGACAGCAGCTTATCAGCGGAGGAATCTGACTACCGCTTATCGGAGGAGGGATCTCCTGCCAGGAAAGCAGGTGGGAGTGAGGAGTTGCATGGTGGGAGCTCTGTTGTGTCTGTTGTGGGTGCTGTTGCTAGGCAGGATGGAGGTGGTGCAGCTGGGGTGTGTTCCTTTTGCAGGGGGCTGACCTTGATCATATGATTGTGTGCGATTCCTGTGACCAGCATTTCCATACTATTCCTGCTTGTGTTTGCATATCCAAATAGCTATTGGATGTCTGGTTGATGAAGATGTTAGGGCCTTGCAGTTCTGTTGCTGCAGGTGTTGGGTGAGGGGAAATTCAGGTATGCAATCTGCAAAATTCACCAGTAATCAGGTTCATTTGTACTCTCAGTTGAACCTGTTGATTGGTGAACTTGCTTCTCAGGTTTGCAAGATTGAGGACGGTTTAAAGCTGGTGATGGATGGTTGAATGGAAGGTAACTTATCTTGTTGTGATGTCATTAACATCATTGAGGAGCAATTGCAGGTAAAGAACTGTAAACTGGTGGACTCAGGTGAAGTAAGAATGGAAATACAGGAAATTCAGGAGCAGGCAAAGAAAATTGAGTCTATTATCATTAGAGGGCTTAGAGGAAGCAGCCTTGCTCTGGTCAAGGGAGTGTTCTCATATATTTGTGGATATCTAAATGTCAACAATATTGTCATGAGTAATCTTTCACAGATTGAGGACTGGTTTGTATAGAGCAAAGATTGCAGACCCAGATCGGAGTGCTTTGCTCTCATCAGTAAATATGTTGAAACAGTCTAATGAACTTAAACATGTGTTCATCCACAGGGATCTTACTTTCAGTCAGGGGCAGAAGCTGCAGTCCAGGAGAGCAGCCAAGCAGATTGGTTAAGCTGGAGGCAAGACAAGTGTTCCTAACCAGAGTGCTCTTTCTAGCCAGGTGGTCGTTTGCCGGGCCCCTTCTGGAAGTGGAAGTGGCTCTGTGAATCATGTTTTCAGACAGGCTGTTGATTGCCCAGAGCTTGACACTGATATTTTTCCTCCCTTGTGTAGCACTGCAATGGGAGCCAGTGCAGCTGCAGGTTCCTCAAATGGGAGAGGCAGGGTGGTTTGGAGGAGGAGACGTGGTAGGAAATCTTCACATTTAAACTCCTTGATTCCTTCCCTAGGCAATTCAACCTAAAGAATCAGTTGGATGAGTTTTACATTTTAAATTTTGGCTTTGTAATTTTGAACTCTTATGAATAAAATTGATTTCCTTAGTGCTCATATTAAAAGATTTAAGCTTCATGTTGTTGGAATTGCAGAGTTGTGGCTTTTGCCTAGTGGCTATCCCATCAATTTTTGTTGACATTTCAGGCTATGATATTATTTGTGGTGATACTGATGGCATGTCACGTGAGCATGGTGTCTGTATTTCCGTAGCTAAAATGTTGAAGTATCTAATAGTCAACACTCCACTGCCAAATGTAGCTGCTGTCCACTTGACTGATATGGATGTCTTCTGCTAGGTAGTTTATTGTCCTCCATCATAAAGATACAGATACAGACACTAGGCCGCATCCCCCAGAAAGGGGGGTGGCCGACAGCAAGGCGCACCTCACACCCTCACACGCTCACATTCACACAACTTAGCCCAAAGTGTTCTGGAAAATTCCAGATTGATTAATTTTATGGTAGACTTTTGTGATAGCAGGGAAGTTCTCATAATGGGTGATTTCAACCCTTTTCAATTAAATGGAATCAAGAAGTTTTAGATTATTATGTTACTCTTACTGACCATGAGTTCCTGGAATGTTTTAATTAAATTGCTCCTACTCAATGGGTGAATGAACCCCCCCTGACTTCAGGAAATATTCTGGATTTTGTTTCATCAGCTGAGACTGATAGGGTGGGTGATATATATGTTTTGCCTCCATTCCCTCCATTAGCTTTTCAGTATGTTTCTATTACTGAATTGTCTTTATTGCAGCCTGGAAATGCTTGAACTTACCTCTGGCTTAAAGGGAAGTACAATCTAATTAGGTCTGCTCTCAGAGAGGTTAATTGGGACTTTAAATTTGATTCTCTGACTGTTGACAAGTTTATGATATTTGCATGCAATCCTTTGTACACCCCTGGATAGATATGTGCCAGTTTGTTTGGGCAGACCTTTCAAACTGTGGTCAGGATTTGCAGCAGCCTGGTTGTTGAGGAATAAGTCCGAAGCGTGGAATGAGTTCAAGCGTGTGAGGACAGTTTTTGGACAAAATCACCAGCTCACTGCTATTGCACTTGCAGAATTCTACCGGCTGAATGTTAGATGCCGGAAATATACTAACTGGAATTGCTCTCAATATGAGCAGTCTCTTACTGACTGGAAAATTCAATGGGATTTGTGTGACTAGACTGTTAGTTTCCCAGGTTCTGGCTGGTTTAGACTCATCTTCTGCCCCTGGACCTGGTGGCATTTACCCTGGTGTTTTGAAGTCATGTTCTTGGCAGCTGTCATTGCCCTTGTCTCTGATTTTTGCAAAATCATTGGACCAGGGAGTTTTACGGAAGGGCTGGAAGGAATCTCGTGTTGTTCCTATATTCAAGTCTGGTTCAAGAAGTAACTCTCTCAATTACCGACCTGTGAGTCTCACTTCTGTTTGCTGTAAGGTGCTGGAGTGGGTTATTGTGTCCCAGTTGGTGTCTTTTCTGGAAGATTCTGGCATTTTGTCTGAGGGTCAATTTGGTTTCAGGGTTGGAAGAAGCACTGAAGACCAACTTTTGCTTACTTATGGTGAGGTTGCTGATCAGGTAGATGAAGGATTGGTTGTTGATGTGGTCTTTCTGGATTTTTCTGAAGCGTTCGATGTGGTCAGTCACTCGGTTTTGTTGGACAAACTGAGATGTGTGGGTATTCCGGATGGACTGTTAGATTGGATTCGTAATTTTCTGATGGGAAGGCAAATGTGTGTTTCTGTGGGGGGAGTTGTCAGTGATTTCCGAGAGGTGACAAGTGGTGTGCCCCAGGGTTCTGTGCTGGGTCCGCTCATGTTCCTGCTATATGTAAATCATGTTGCAGCAGGTGTGGCTTGTGAGTGGAAGGCCAACTTTATTTGAGTTTCCTCCACAATGTACAAGCAGTTCGCCTGGGTGTGTCTTCCTTGCAGAGGGATCTGAATTTGGTGCAGTCTGTGTCATTGTCATGGGATCTCTCGTTGAACATTGACAAGTGTGTCTTTATGCGTTTTTACAGGGGCCTTCTTGAATTGGAGCAGACTGATGATAGAACTGCTTATTATTTGAATGGTGTGGTACTTGAGCTTGTTGATTCCTTCAGGGACTTGGGAGTGCTTGTTGACTCAAGGCTGCGGTTCCATCTCCACGTGAGGAGTGTTGTAAGAAAGGCTTCCACTCTGGCGACCAGTCAGCTCTGCTCTACTGTCAATAGGAGTTCTGTTTTCATGGTCTCTTTATTTATAACTCATATTAGACCCAACTTGGACTACTGCTCATGTGAGTGGAATGTGGGATATTTGGGGGATCTGAGACTGTTGGAGTCAGTGCAGAGGAGGTGGACCAATGAGATTGATGGGCTGGGTGGAGTGGACTATGGTGAGCAGCTCAAAGCAATGCAGTTGTTTTCTGTGTGGGGAGGTTGTTGCGTTCTGATCTTGTGAAGTGTTGGAAGATTTTCCATTGTTCTGTTGATTCAGGTTTGTCTGCTCTGTTTAAGAGAGCTCCCGATGTTGGCACATGTGGGCATCCTTTCAAGCTGGTGGTTCCTCGCTGTCAGAAGGACTATAAACGGAGATTCTTTCATTCTTGCTGTGTGCAGATTTGGAACCGGCTGCCCGCTGATGTGGTGCAGTGTGATTCACTGCGGCTTCAAGAGGGCCCTGGCGGAGGAATTAGGGGCAGTGTTGTATGAGTTTTGCTAGACTCGATTTGATGTGATATTGTGGCTTTTTTTTGTGTTGTCCACAGTTGTGTGCAGTTGTTGACTGTCTTCATTGTTTTGTTTTCTTTGGACCTATTGAGCACAATTTGACCAGCGTCCTGCTGCAGTGCTTGTACCGTGCTGTTCATTTTGATTGCTGGCGCACTGAGGTGTACTGCCTCCCAAGCCTGCGTGCCTGTTGGCAGGGCTTTTGGGGCTGTGGGGTCTGCAAAGGTGAGATACAAAGGTGAGATGTGAGCAGTCTCTTACTGACCAGATTCAATCCAAGCCCAAATTATTTCACTCATATACATACAAATGAAAATGACAGGTTCTCCCTTTGTGGGTCCTATGAAGAGGATCAACGGCAATGTGGTGACTGACCCCTATTTAATGAGTGAGATTTTTGCCTTTAGTGTTTCATCAGTGTATGTTTGTCTGGATCCCACATCTCCTGCTCCTCACCAGGTGTGAGATAATGTGATGAAGGACAATGTAGTCAGACCTGCAGATGTGCAGTTGGTCCCCTCTCAACTTGATGGTAATTCTAACATGGGACCAGATGATCTACATCCATTGCTATTGAAGTCTTGTTCCTCTGAGTTGACCTGTCTACTTTGCCTACTTTTTAATGTTCTTTAAGGAAGGTTCTTAGCCATTTTTGTGGGAATTGTTTAGGGTTGTTCCCCCTGTAATGGACTATTGCTCTTGTGTTTGGAATTTGGAGTTTATTGCTGATCTGAGGATGCTGGAATCTGTTCAGCGTTGTTGGACTAACAAGGTTAGTGGACTTGCGTATATATATATATGTCTTATGCAAATTGCCTGTCAAGTTAGAATTCGTTTTCAACATATGGGAGGCTGGTAAGATCAGATCTCATTACATATTACAAAGCATTGGCTGTTGATTATGTTGGAAGCAATGTTGATGTGGGGTTGTCAGGAATGTTCACCGGTGCTCCTGATGCTCATACCCGCGCACACAGGCTGAAACTTAATCCTCCAAAATGCACATCAGATGTGAGAAAGAATTTCTTCAATTGTAGAAGAGTAGCTTTGTGGAATGCTCTGCTGGTTGATGTTGTTCATGAGCCTACAGTTTCTAGTTTTAAAAGTGGTCTTTTGTGATCAATTCCACCTATTATTTTTATAATATACCGTGGTCAATTTGGTGACTGGTATGAGCAAATGTCTCCTTCAAGATTGCTTTTTGATCTTATTTGGTTTTGTACATTGGTTTTCAATGTATATATGCTGGATATTTGACGTTTTGTATAGCAATATATAAATTTATTTCTGTTTTTCCCTGTGGTTGTCTAGTTTCATTATGAGTTTTGTCTTATTATGTTCAACCCCTTTTAATGTTCTTATTTGATTTTCTTCTAACTGGCATGCACACTTCTGGTTGCATTGCTTTCTCCTGTCATTCCATGTGTCAGGTGGCTGCACTTTGTGACTGGCGCAGGCCTTGCTTGCCTCCCGTGCTCTCCTGCTTTCCCTGTACCCTGCAAGTCTGGTTTCTTCTTCTGACCTTGTAGCAGGGATTGTGGCAGGATGCAGGATCAGGGGGGCTTCAGGTAAAGATCAGGTAAAGATATCAGATACCTTGAATTAATTTAACTAGACCATCACAATCAAGAGTTAGTAGCTGGCTACAAAAAAATTATAATTCAGGTAGCTACTTCAGAATGCCTTCTCTATTGTGTATTATTTGTTGCCATTCCTTCAAACTTCAAGTGGAGGTACAATTTAAAATGACAATACCACAAAAATAAATTTGTAAAAGTTTGTAAATCATGATAAATTATTATTTTAAAACCATAGAACAAGAGACTATTCTATTTGACTAATAAAACTATATGTAACTCAATTGTATTACTCCACAAGAGCTTTTGAATAATGCACTGCATGCCATGATGGCTCTAAAACAGTAAGAGGAGATATGCATATGAGAAACAAAACTATTTTAGACAAGAGAAATTCATCTAAAAAAATCCAATTGGATTATAAAACCTCATAAATTTACAGTAGATTCACTTCAAGAGCTTTCAAAGGACCTTTGAATGGAATAGAAATGTAAAAATGTTATGAATAATGAAATTTTTCATTAGCTTAATAATTTTCTTCAAAGTTTATTTAAAAAACACACATTTTTCTATCAAGAACAAATACTATTCTATTCTTCAGCTTTTAAATTATGAAGCTATTACTCATCATCATTACTTCATCACTGAAGGAGCTTCTGGAATTTGTGTCAGAGCAATACAACAAATAGACAGAATGAACAATGTCACTGTGTAAACCCACATGCAAGAAGCTAGAGTTGATATTCATGATAAATGCAACTCTTTCAAGCCTTTTCAGTTTTTCTTCAGCATGAAAAGCTAAAAGCTCATCTTGTCAATGTCAAAATCAATTTTGTTACATAGCTACAAAATGAAATATCAGCTCTAAGCAGCCATAAGAAAACTTTGGAAATGCAAAAGCCTGTGATTTATACCAAACAAATGGCTAATAAAAAAAGGAGCAGCAAATTGGAACAGGTAGATTATTACAGATACAGTACTTAAAGAATGTAAGAATTGTCTTCAGTGTCAGTTAATTAAATTGTATTAATAGCTAGCTACTTTTGATTTCATACCTACCAATGTAGCTAATCATAGTCAAGTTAGCACTTCCAAAGACAATAGGCATCTATAGCTAATCTAGGAAAGATAAAAAGCTGACTGCAACAGCACTAACTTCATTTTTTGCAAGCAATGATGAGCTGCACAAACTCCTCCGCTCATTCCCAATAACATGAAGAAACCAAAAATTTGGTCTCGGCTGAAATATCAAACATCTTCAGCAAAATTTGGTCTTTGCTACCAACACCAGCACTTCAAATACTTATGTATCTCACCAGTAATCATCTTGACACTCAAGAGACTAGCCTCAGTGCCTCAAACTGTAATTTTCCACCATCCTTAATAAAACTATTTTCTTGGCTATTCATAAGCAAAACTTTTAACTAAGACTCACCTCCAATAAACTGTGCTCCAGTCACCATGGTGACACCGGGCATCATCTGAGGCCGGTGATTATAGGCCATTTTTGCCCTCTGATTATAAACAACAGAGATAAATTGATGCACAGAATCTCTGTAACTAGCAAACAAAAAATGTTTTGTTAAGTACAACAGTCACTCAATTCCCAATAAATCAGTTCAGAAATTTCTTGTACATCTTACTGAATAGAGCACAGTAAGACAAATATGCAAAACATACACATTAAAAACATTCCAAAGCTGATGAAGATTGAGTGTCTACAGGTTATTTGCCTAAACTGACATTGGTGGCTTCACAACTGCCTAAAACACCAGCATAGCTAAAGTGCAGAGCAGAACAGGAGGCAAAAACCTTGCATCTCACCTTTGCTGCCCCGCACAGCCCTGCCAACAGGGCATGCGGGCATGGAAAGCAGTATACCTTAGCACGCTAGCAATCTAAAGAACAACACAGGATCAAAACAGCAGCAGTCAACAATTGCACCAAACTGTCAAAACACAGAAACAAATACAAAATCAAACCTGCTATGCCTAGCAAAACTCATACAACACCCCCCCCCCAACTCCTCAGCCAAGGCCCTCTTGAAGCCACGAAGGGAATTGCACTGCACCACATCAGAAGACAGACTGTTCCAGACCTGAACTCAGCAGAAATAAAAGAATATGCATTTATAGTTGGTCCAACAGAGAGGAACCACCAATTTGAAAGAATGACCGTGTTTGCCAATATCTGGAGCTTGCTCAAACAGAATAGACATTCCTGAATCTACAGAACAATGAAAAATCTTCCAACACTTCACCAGATCCAAACGCAACAACTTCCCTCAGACCAAAAACAACTGCAAAGCTCTGAGCCTCTCACCATAGTCCACTCCACCCAGACCCTCTATTTCCCTGGTCCACCGCCTCTGCGCAGACTCCAAAAGTCTAGGATCCCCCAAATATCCCACATTCCACACACATGAGCAATAGTACAAGATGGGCCTTATATGAGTTACAAACAAAGACACCATGAAAACAGAACTCCTATTGACAGTAGAACGGAGCAGACTGGTTGCCAGAGTGGAAGCCTTTCGAACAACACTCAACATGGAGGTGAAATCGCAATCTTGAGTCAACAAGCACTCCCAAGTCCCAGCAGGAATCAACAAGCTCGAGTGCCACACCATTCAAATTATAAGCTATTCCATCATCAAGCTGCTCCGATTGAAGACGACCTCTGTAAAAATGCATGAAGACACATTTGGCAATGTTCAGAGAGAGATACCATGACAAGGAAATAGACTGCACCAAATTATGATCTCTCTGCAAAGAAGACACACCCAAGCAAACTGCTTGTACTTTGCGAGGGAAGCTCAAATAAAGTTTGAAGTCATCAGAAAAAAGCCTTCCACTTACAAGCCACCCCCACTGCAACATGATCAACATACAGCAGAAACTAGAGTGGGCCCAGCACAGAACTCTGGGGGTACTCCACTTGTCACCTCCCAAAAGTCACTGACAACTCCCCCACAAAAACACACATTTGCCTACCAATCAGAAAACTAGGAATCCAATCCAACAATCCACCATGAATACCCATACACCTTAGTTTGGCCAACAAAATGGAATATTTGACAACATCAAATGCCTTGGAGAAATCAAGTAAGACCACATCCACCACCATTCCATCATCCACCAGATCAGCAACCTCAGCATAAGTAAGCAACAGTTGATCTTACGTGCTCCTTCCCGCCCTGAATCCAAATTGGCCGCTCGACAAAATGCCAGAAACTTCCAGAAAAGATATCACCTGCAACACAATAACCCGCTCCAGCACCTTACAACATCAGAAGTGAGACTCACAGGCTGATAATTGAGAGGGTTGCTCCTCGCACCAGACTTGAATAAGGGAACATGAGATTCCTTCCAGGCCCCTGGCAAAACTCCCTGGCCCAATGACTTCACAAATTTCAAAGACAAGGGCAATGACAGCTGCTCTCTCCAGAACCAAGAGAGAACAGCAGAATAATGTACCAAGCAATCTGGAAATTTGTGCTTCAAGGCAACCAACTACATAGGGATTAAACAAGTCACAATATTTTTTCGCGCCAGTATGCTGTTCTCAACAGCATACTGGCGCGCATGGCTATGCTGGCCTCCCTCGGCTCTGCTGCTCCCCACTTGATGTGGTCCTGCTGGAGGGGGCTGCAAAGGTAAGAGATATACATCATAAGTACATTAGATCAGCAAGCGCTTGCTTATAACAAGTGATATGTCACTACTATCCTGGCAAGCAAGCCCTTCCAAATACCTAAACAACTCACACCCTAGGACCTACAGTAAATGTCAGAAGGGCAAGGAGGAAACAAACATCATCAAGTGACCTCTAGTACCAACACTGTGACGCAAACAAGAATATATTCAACAGACAATGTTGTTCTGGCTGACTTGGTCAAGATTGGCACTACAGGTTTGTTCAGATCTTAGACAGATGAGCAACAGCAGAATGAGAGTGTTCATGAACCTCATCACTATGTGCAACACCACCTTCAGTGTGCTCATCAGATTTTTTTTTTTTTTTTT
>SDVV010004628.1:0-19998 GCA_016164225.1 Gammarus roeselii
ACACCAGACTTTCTTCCACTTACAACACCAAACTCACATTCGCCCTTACCTTTCAACTTCGTCTCACTCAGCGCCAACACATCTAACTTCCTCCTCACAAACATCTCGCCAATCTCCTCCCTCCTCTTTACATCACTCGTACTACAGCCACGCACATTCAGCGACCCTAACAATAGGGTTTGGAGAGGCGTGTGCCTCTCCTCCCCCCGCTCGTCTTGCCGTCTTCGAGGAAAGGTTTTTACAGAGAACGGGATTCCTAGCCCCTTCGCTCCGCCCCGTTTTGTCGTCTCCGCCACGCTGGGGGTTGCGGTAGCGCGATTCTACTCCCGGCTACGGGACGCCCCTTTAGTCGCCTTCTACGACACGCGGTGGATACGGAAGCACGATTCTAAGGCCCCGGCTACAAGCCCACGCGGCAGAGAAATAAAAATTTGCTTCCGTCGCAACAGTTTTCAGGTACACGGTCTCATGCAGCGTTTCACGAGATTTTACTGGACTTTCAGCAACTACCGAAGTCATACACTGGAGCTTGTACATGAACGATTTCACCCACGATCAACAATAAACCTCATCGTCCTCCACTCTCCCAAAGAATTGTCCAATGCGTTTGAACAGAGAGATCTCTAGGGAGATCAAAAGATTAGATTGGATTTATTTTAGCCCGACTTGTCAATATTTCGGAGCCGAACGGGAAATAATAAGTAGTAAGGGCGCGAAAAAAGGAAACCACAGAAGTATGGAATAAATGGTATCCGTGACTTACTTTGTCGGAGTGATTTGTCGAGCAACTATCTCCATTACAAAACCTTTAAAATGGCCTGGATTCCCTAAGCAGGCAACACACATTGCAAAATGATTTCAAGTGCCATTAAATGACCTTTACATGAAAAAAAAGTAAATAGTTGATGAGAGCTAAACCCTTTACTGAGTCCTATATTAAAAAAAAAATCGGCCCAATCACGATATTCAATTCAAGGATAATCCACACTAATTTAAGGGAATGAGTCGACGAATTTTGACTCTAAAGGATAAGAAATTACAGGTTCAACAGTTTGGACCGTGCACAATTCCACAATTAGGGACCGACCTACTATCACATCATTTGTAAAGTAGCCTAAGCAAACACTTTCAATTGGTCAATTGGTTACTTCTGAAAGTCCAGTAAGAATATCCGTAAGGTGGCAAATATATTTCTATCATGCACTATACTCATACATATTTATTGTCTGCAAGGAAGTAAAACTTTCCAAAATCAATGTACCAAGAGTTGGCCGTAGTTCCCCCTCTTTCCTGCATCAGGTAAGAGGTTTTTCGCACAATTTCATGAAGATCCAGGGTTTTGGCACATTTGCCAAGGATTTCGCAAAAACAATGATCGAAGGCAGATCCGAATTCACGGATCCTGGAAGCTTCAAAATGTGGCAGAGCCGCCTGGACAACTGCGACGTGTTTTGGAGCTTCTCCGAATTCAGAGTCTGGTTGCCGATATTTGTTTCATTGGTCCCCTACAGTAGTTGAAGAGATGCTCTCAATTAATGATTTGTGACATGTCACATCCACCAACAACGTCATGAATAAAATGTGACGGTTAGCTTCATAATAATGATTTTATGCTGATATTTGTCCTGCAGCGGGGGTGTTGGAATACTGCTACCGTAACCCCTGCGTGTCGTAGGGGGCGACATGAAGAGGAGCCCTGTAGTCTGAGCTTAGAATAGTGCTACCGCAACCCCTGCGTGGCCTAAGAGGCGACTAATAAAGGGCGGGGCGAGAAGGCTAGGAATCCCCTCCTCTGTAAAATTCTCCCTAAAAGACGGCAAGACCAGCGGGGAGAAAGGAGGCTCACGCCTCTCCGAGTCCTATTGTTAGGGTCGCTGATTGTGCGTGGTTGTAGTACGAATGATGCAAAGAGGCGAGAGATTGGTGAGATGATTGTGAGGAGGAATTTAGATGTGTTGGCGTTGAGTGAGACTAAGTTGAAGGGTAAGGGCGAGTGTGAGCTTGGAGTTGTAGGTGGAAGGAAGTCAGGCGTGGTTGAAGGTTGAGCAAGAGAAGGTATGGTGTTGTTATTGAGTGATCAACTGGCTGGTAGTGTTATTGAGTGGAAGAGGAGTCGTCAAGATTGATGTGGGTGACAGTAAAGTAAGGCGTAGAAAAATGGGCATTTGTGAGTGCGTACAGACCTGGTAGCGAGAGGAGTGAGGAGGAGAGAGAAATTTTGGACTGACCTGAGCGAGGGTATTGAGAGTTTTGGAAGTCAATTCAATGTGGGTGTACTGGGTGACCTTAATGCGAGAGTTGGGAATGCAGTAGTGGATAATGTGATAAGGAGCAATGACGTTCCTGGTCGGAATGACAGTGGAGAAAACCTTATTGGTTTGTGCATGGAGCAGGAGCTGGTCGTTTGAAACAGCCTGTTCAAGAAGCGAGATATCCACAAGTACATATGGGTGAGGATGGACCATGGTGCAGCGGTGGAGGGAGCGATGATGGATTTTGTGCTGATTTCGAGGAGGGTGAGGAGGCTGATGGACGTGCGGGTGTTGAGAGGAGAAAGGGGAGGGAGGAGGTGGTAGGGGAACAAAAGAGTGGGAAGAGGAAGAGAGGTAGTGAAAGCGAGTGAGCTAAATGTAAAAAGCAGAGCCGAGGAGTTCCAGCGGGCGTTGAGAAAGGAATTTGACAACGTGAGAGGGCAGGGCCTGCAAGATGTGGAGGAAGAATGAGAGACGTTCAGAAATGCCTTGTTGAGATGTTCGAGAAATGTGTGTGGTGTGCGCTGTGTGGGCGGGTGCAGACGGAAGGGCTGCGAGTGGTGGAACGAGGAGGTCAAACTGGCGGAGGCGCAGAAAATAACAGCTTTTGAAGAGTGGTTGCAAGCGCGGTCGATGGTGGCCTAAAACAACTATATATACAGAGAAGAGGAAGGAGGTAAAGCGAGTGGTGATGAGAGCCAGAATTTCGAGGAGAACAAAAAGATGTACTGGAATGAGGTTAAGAGGGTGAGAAAAGGAGAAACCGGGCAGGAGGAGGCGGTGAAAGATGAAAACGGCCAGTTGATAACGGAAAGTGGTGGTGTACAGAAAGGTGGGCCAAGTATTCTGATAAATTGTTGAATGTCGAGAATGACAGAGCGGGTGACATTTTTGCTGTGGGTGGTGTTGCCCGGATGCCGGTTCTTAGAGAGAGACTTGCTGCGAACACTAGGGAAGAGATGCAGGAGGAGGTGGAAGTGATGAAAGCAGGGAAAGCCCCTGGTTTGGATGACGTTGCGATTGAGTGCATGAAAGAGGGTGGAATAACTATTGTCGAATGGTTGGTGAGGCTACTGAACTATGTTTTGTGGCGAGCGTGGTACCGATTGACTGGCACAGTGCCGGCATTGTCCCGCTGTACAACGGATCTTCGGACCGCACTCGTGACCCTGAGTGTGTGTTGCGCGGTTACCGGACGGATCCTTTAGCGCAAAAGGGCTAAGTTCTGTGAGTGTGAGCGTATGAGTTGCCACCCTCCTTTCTGGGGGATTCGTCCTAGTGTCTGTGTCTGTGAAAGCAAAGAAGGATCCGCGAAAGAAGGTCAAAGAACGATTGGCACGCCTGACACTGAGAGAAAGAGGGACCCGATTTGCACAAGAGAGGAAACCACCGGCTCAGTTGCCCGAGAGCAGAACCAAAAGGCAAGCTTGGAGGATACGAAGAAGGAGCGAGAATAGCCGTTGGGGAGCGGAGGTCACAGATATGCAGGGAGGAAACAGCCAGGCAGTCAAAGATCATCCCGAGGAATAGGTGGAATGACCGGAGTTGTTGTTGCTTAAGCCTAGCTCCTCCTACAGTGCACTAGAAAGCCTTGGCACTCTAATCTAATCTAGCTCCTCCTGCGGCAGAGGAGCCACAGCCAGCGCTCAGCCCGAAGCCCGGGTACCCACCGACATGTGCATGTTGGGAATGTTTTAGCAGGTGCAGGGTCATATATTAGGACTACACCGGCCTGAGGAAGTCGATGCCGTTTCGCGGGCGTTCCCACTGATCACGCACTGACGTGATATTATTGCTAAGCCTGCGGGGTGCGATGGCTGGGCACGATGTCATGACGTGCTCGACCGTGTTGGGCGAACCCCTGCATCACAGGCAGAGATCGCAATAGACGCTTCCCCGTACATGCTGGTATGGCTGGAGGGTCGCGTGGTGCCCGCACCTCAGACGTGACAGGTGAGACCCTGTCACCCTGGGCAAATCGACGCCTCCACGTCCACCTCAGGCGGGTAAAAATGTTGACTCTTTGGTCCTCCAGTGCAAGAGCTGTGAAGTGTGTATCTGTATGTGAATAGATGTGTTGTCTGTAGGACCGGAAATGGTCGTGTAAAAGGAGCCGAACTGTGATGTCTGTGTGTTATATGTCTCGGCTGGTTAGACGCAGTTCAATATGCGGTGACAGGGATATGCAGGGTACACAATCTTGTGAAAGAATTGTGTCCCTCTCATATCAAGGTGATGTTCGAGAGGAAGGACCATGGTTTCCTCATGTAACTGGGTGTGCAGACCGTTGCGATGAGTAAGGCCGTGTTCTGTATTTATTGCACGGAATTAATGTGTGTGGGTGCAAGGTCAGAGAACCACGCGGTGCTTGCGTAGATGATGGGCCTGATGAACTGTTAGTATAGTAGATTAGATTAGAGTGCCAAGGTCTTCTAGTGCGTATAGTGTTGTAATTGATTCCTTGGAGTGACCGTAGGTGGTTGTGGTAAATGCCCGGGACACCTTTAACCTCGGTCTGGTTTCAGTGCTGATATTGTGTTGTGAGGTTTGAACGTCCTCCTCGTGTCATAATTGTAGTTGGACTGTGAGGTATGGGTTACTGAGCGTGACACGAGGGTCGATGCAATATTCGTCGGTATCTGGTGTTAATAATGCAATGGATGACTTGCTTGCGAACACATTAATTCGTTTTCTGGTATGAGCGGAGGTTAGTCCCGAGGAGAGCAAACGATATGAGGGACGGGAAGGTTACGGCAACTCAGAAGTGCACCGAGGGTAACACGATAGAGAATGTAGAAAAGACTGGGGGTCGACCTCTAAAAGAGTCGAAGACGCTGTCAGAGGGAACAGAGTGGAGGGAGAAATCCGAGTACATCTGGAGTGTTAGGAGAGAAGCAAGACACCGCCTGCAGTAGAAGGAGGGGATGGAAATGGATCGATGTCCCCCATCCGACCGCGGAAGAATTCAAAGGATGTCGCGAGTACTCGTTGCAGGGGGCTGGGCGATGGAGACTAGAGCAAGAGAAGAGGCCCGGCTTCACGCAAAGAAAAGAGAAGGACTGGTGAGGGGCAGCCCGAGGTCGGATGAATAAACAGAAAAGACTCAGGGTAGGCAAAGTTTATTCAGAGGAGGAAACATCCTTAATGACGGAGTCTACCCGAATGAGAAAAAGCACCGCCTAACAGGGAATCCCTCAAAAAACCGTCGGGAAGAAACTTTGTTTACCGCCGCAATGAGGATTAGATTAGAGTGTCAAGGTTTCCTAGTACACAAGAGTCAATGCCTTCTGGTGCCGAACGTCAAACCAGCAGCCAGTGCGGCATTAAATCATTGCCCGTCTCCGGTATAGCTACGACTCATGGCATGCCCAGTTCATTACTGTTTGTAGGAGAGAGGTCACAAGAGTGTCCTACTCAGAGTGAGCAAAGAAACGGTGGTCCTCCGGAATGGAAGAAGTCTGTAGGTAAGTACGATCAAGTTTGATCAATTCACAACAGAACAGGTTTCAGCTACGAGGTTTGTTTCTCGAAGGTTGCTGAGAAGCGGTTCCGCACTGAATTGCCTCCGAGGGAACTCAGTAAGCATTAGAAAGGTTCAGGAACCGATTCCTAAGAAAATGTGTGCGTCGACATTCCGTCCAGGTCGAGAATTCTAATAAGACATATGCAAATGTAGGGGGAACAAGACAGTCCATCAAGATTTCATACAAAATATATTAGATGTCTGAGTGTAAGTCTATTAGGCTTTCTTCTCCTTCAATCGGCAGATAATTATCTCATCCCGTCGATACAGATTGTTTGAAGTGGCTCAGGGTGTTGGTGGGTCTTTGATAGTACGCCACTATTTCTCAGGGGTACAGTAGCGAGCAAAATTTATTTCTCAGGGGTACAGTAGCGAGCAAAATTTCGTTCATGATTAAAACTAAATGAAATCTTAAATGTCCATTTTCCGCTCTGTTTTTTGAACTCATCGAAAATTTGATTAATATTAACCATTAAGAGGCTTTGTTCACACATAGTACCGTAATAAATTTCTATATGAAGTTAAATTCGGAGTAAGAAAGTCGAATTTGTTTTTCCGGTCACAGACTAACCATAAACGAATTCTTGCTCGCTACGGTACATCAGTCAATTCAATGCTATATATGTTTTGCACGCTCTTTAAATTGCTGGGTTAAAGTCCTTATATGAAAATGGACTCTGTTCTGCTAAGCCAGGCGCCACAGCAGCTCTCAGCGCCGCATTGTCCGTCCGCTCTTTTCCCACATTGTCCGTCTTTTCTTTTCCCACCGCGGAGATGGACGATGAGGGAGAGTCCCTCTTTTTATTAGGGGAGGTTAGATTAGAGTGACGAGGCTGTCTAACGCGCAGGAATCAGCGACCTTCTGGCGCCGAACGACGAGCCAGCAAATGGTGCTGAAACAAGCTGTTAACAATTTATTTATTAGATTAGTGACTGTGTTTACTCTGCGAATGCCAAAGGAGTGCGCAGGTTCCAAAGAAGGTACAGTAACTCTTAAGGTGCTGATGCCATATGATTTCAGCACTCCCCGGGTGTAAGCAAGGAGTGTTATCACTCAATCTACCCTGCTCTGAAGTCGCAAGGATTCGCAATCGTCCTTAAGGAGACGTGGGAAATACGCCCTAATACTTGCTAAAAAGGAAGACAACAGGAAAAGGATATCCCATTCATGAAATCAACACTCAGTGAAAGGAATCTCACGCATGAGAACGGCAAAAATGGAAAGAAGAAAAAGGTGAGTCGTAGAGAAAGGTCGCACGAAAGAAAGAGCGCAAGTGAACTGTAATTAACCAGTCAAAAAGAGAAAATGTAGTAACGGTGTGCAACAACTATTGGAATAGCGGTCAAGAGGAAGAGAGAGAGAGAGAACGAGGTTAATAAGAGTGAAGTACATTCAGGATAGTGAAAAAATAAGATGTTGAAGGAAAGGAAAGTCTGAAGGGAAATAAGAATGTTGACCCCCCCAGCCGAGTTGAGACGTCTAGTCATGTCTCAACCGTGAACCTACAGATGCCCAGAGGCGTCAGACCGATGAAAATTCGGCGAAGTACGCGCTACCTAGATCATGAGCATCATAACACTGAGGACCCTTACCGAGGGTACCTTTATATAAGGGCTATCAAATAAATCAAGGTTGTCAGCATTTTGGTATGTATGCTATGTAGTGCCTCAATGACAACACCTGCCGAGATAGTGTGGAGGCCAAAGAGCACTGGGTATAAGGCCGAGTCTACGGAGCTGGAGCGCTACGGCGATACAAGATAAGAGGATATGTTCGAAGCCAACCAGCGTGGCAATGTTTCAGTCAGTGATAACTTACGAGTAATATCTCCTTGAAGCCCCTGACCAGCTCGGAGACCACCTTGCGCATGTGCGGCACGAGGTTAAAGATACGTAGCGGCCGCAGACACCTCAACACCATCAGCAGATGCGCTCCAGACTGCGGGGCTACTTCGTCAGGCATCCAGCACACGAACACCAGCGACACCTGCAAGAGAACCTGATTGTGTTTGGTCTCTTTTGAGAGGGTGCTAACGAAACATTCTTTGCTCTAACATACTGACAGCTTGTGTAGTCCAACAACAGCAATTTGCATTTCAACAGAGTATTGCTCTGAAGCTACAAATCTGAAAGTTTCTATACTCCAGCAAAAGTCTTTTGTAAAGCCTTTCTATGTGCAGACGCCAGTCATTATTACGGAGCATAACAAACAAGTGAAGAAATAAATAAAGCAGCAAAATGTAATTAGAGACTCCAAAATCTGCCTTCCCTGACCGAGAATATGAAGAGGTCCAGTATCCCCGCCATGTCTTTGATGAGCGCCTTAGGTGTGAAGAGCAGACCGTCAGCGAGGATCTTCAAGGTCAGTTCTAGGCTCATAAACACAACAAACAAGTACTCTGCGATCTGATGGGAGCAGAGCGGAGATCTTAGAACAGAACATCACAAGAATAGCCTACATGCTAAGAAGGGGTAACTAATCTACGATCTCAATGGAGTAAAAAGGAAGTTAACCGATCAAAAGAAACACAAGGTTAATACAATTTTTCTATTGGACAACCACACAAATTGAATATTTATTCAATTATTCATTAGCTAAATAGAAATAGAAATTAATAGGCAGTTAACAATAGAAGACGAGAGAATTACCAGAGAAGCAAACAATAACAGAATGATTCATAGATACCAACAGTGGTCACTTAGGTAGGTAACAGGAGAATTCACCTGTAGTTCAGAGTTCTTCATGACGAGGTACTGGGGCGTCTCGAGCATCATGGAGCTGCATGAAATGGTCGTCACCAGGATCATCACCCACTCCAGGTACGTGACGAGGCCAAGCAAGTTTCTGGGGGAACAGTAACCGTTGGCGTTGACCAAGGTTCACGCGGGTCGGACAAACACGTTGCCCATGGTCTCGATTGCTGTAGTATGGCTCTATTATAAGTGGAAGAATGAAGGACAATGAAAGAATATAAAGCAATTAAATGATATGCTATGTAGACTTGGGAGACAATGAGATGAGGTAGGATTGTTGAGGCTGAATGCTGAAGGGGATTAGGTGTGAAATGGGAGGAAAGCATGGACAGGCAGGTGATCAGCTGTCTTGAGTGGAAGACAGGGTGCTGAAAGGGAGAATATAAAGGGAATCATGAATATGTGAATAACTGACCTGTCAATCCTTTCCAGAGGGAACGATGGGGATAGTTCTAACACATTCTTAAATATATGCAAGCAGACCAGACACCAGAAGTCTTGAATTATCTGGTAAACAGGTATGAATGCCGTAATGAATATTTACAATGAAGCAAGACTGGGTGTCTGGAGTGGATAGCACTATGGATAAAAGTTTCCAATATGCAATCCAATATGCAAGTGCATGCTAACACAAGTAAAGCAAATGGGGAAACAGGGAAACTCAAGAAAATGCAACAAATGCACAAAATATAAGTGGAAACAATAATAGCAAACAATAGCAAACTGTAAGTGGTAACTCTTTGTAATGAAATGCTGGTAAATTAAGGTAGCAAATAATAATTTTAACAAATCAAATAAATAACATATAATCAATAATGATGATCATATGCAAATGAGGTAAAATAGTATGCTGAGCTGAATATCTTATAGATCCATTATTGAAGTACTGAATACTTGACAGTAAACAAAAGCTAACAATAATGAGAAGGTCATCACTGATGGTTTAATCAATAATGTAAATGAATATTCAAGTTAAATGGAGAGCTCTTGGAGGAAGTTCAGTGTTTCAAGTATCTGGGCTCCCATGTGGAGAAAACTGAACTAGTGGAAACTGAAGTGAAGGAGGGATGTAAAGTGTTGGGTGCACTGAAGAGTGTAATGAGCTGTAGGACGTTGGGGTTGGAAGCAAAGAGAGGGCTGTATGAGGGTGTTGTTTTCCCAACTGTACTCTACGGAGCTGAGGCTTGGGGGGTGAGAGCAGAGGAGAGAAGAAGGTAACGCTCCAGCATGGCTGGAGTAACGCTGAGAGACCGGATCACCAACGATGTGGTTCGAATCAGAACAGGGATGGTGAAGAAGTTGGAGGACAGAGTGGATTCGAGTGTTCTGAGATGGTTCGGGCACATAGAAGGATGGATAAAGGGAGATAGGTGACAAGGGTGCTGAATGCGGAGGCGAGTGGTCGCAGGCCTAGAGGTAGACCGAAATTTGGGTGGATGGACGGTGTGAAGCAGGCGTTAGGACGGAGAGACATGAATGTGGAGGTGGCGAGAAAGCGTGCAATGAACAGGCGTGAGTGGAGAATGGTTGATTTTGACGCTGCTCTGATGTGCTTTCCCGCCCTTGGCATCCCGCTGTCGGGATGGTCGTGGGTGGGGGAGGGAAGCCCGGCCATCATGACGCGGCGGGGGTAAATCAGTGAAAACTGTCGGGCCCTGCTGCTGACAATGGATCCTCGGACTGCACTCGTGACCCAGAGTGTATGTTGAGGAGGTACCGGTCGGACCCTTTAGCACAAAAGGGCTTAGTTGTGCGAGTGTGAGCGTACGAGGGTGTGAGGTGCGCCTTGCCGTCGCCCCCCCCCCCTCTCTGGGGGATGCGGCCTAGTGTCTGTAACTGTATATATATAAATGCATTCTCAGATCCTATCAACGATCACAAGCCAACATCAAGTAGGCGCAACAAAACTGCGCAACAGCTAATCATAAGACAATGACTAGCCAGGAGTTCACATTAATGAACCGAGTATTGCTAACTGGGAAGCAATTTTTTGTTAAGAAACTTGTGATAATAGCCAGCTACCTGTTGAGCTGTGCAAATACTAATATTGCAATTCTAGGTTCTTTTGATGGTATCTAATCGTTAGCCACACATCAAGGTCCGGAGTGCATTCTAAAACCTCGCTCGTCTCACACTTTTGTATCCCAAACATTGTTCACCTCATCCTTTTGTACTTGATCTTCCTCTCCTTGCCCGTAATGGGGTCTTTAACGCTGGTATCATAGCGCGAGTACACAATATACTGGCAGAGGCGGCGAAACTTGCTTTCGCGGCCCACGGCAAAAAGTGGAGTGTCAAAGTAGGGGTGATTCTCGCGTAAGTCCTCTTCGCGTTGATTTCTGCGGAGAGCCCAAGGCAAGTCATGTTGGATGAACGCACGCAAAATGAAGTTAAAAACCTTAGGAAGCTAAGGCGAAAATCAATCTGAGAATTTAAGGTAATCATAAGATAACATGAAGAATCATACACCAAGACGCAACGAAAACCATTCAGAATTTCAGATAGATGTGTATCCTGATGGTTTTATGTAGCACTAGTGATATTGTATAAGGATTTAAGCCCAGGCACTCCGGCAGTGTACCTCACACACGAGATCAGCAAGAAAGAAAAAATCAAGCGAGTCGAAGAAAAAAATTACATGAAAATTTGAACTTCTTTTCTTTGCATATGCACGGAGATTTACGATGCTCCAAGGTGAGCGTTTGAGTCCCTAATCATAAAGTGGACCAACGAAGTAACCTAATCTAGAGTAAAACCTAGAGCCCTGCAAACTTGAACTTATTCAGGCCCGTGACCATTGAGCCAGACTAACCTCCTCATCTCAGCCTGCTGCCGCTTGGCCTGAAGCATCTTTATGTCGAGGTCGTGCGGGCGTCTGCTCGAGAAAGTCCTGTTCATGGAAGCTATGTCCCCGTTCTCCTTGAGGTGGTCTAGGTGATGCTGCTTCATCTTGATGGAGCCACGCATGCTGCGAAGGGCAGGCCAGGTTATCAATGACTGGTTACGCCGGTCCGGCAACTCGACACAGTTATGACTAAAGATGAGTGCTCACGGTGTTAGCTAAGATAATAAGGGAAACAAGATGAAGCGTTTCCTTTACATCAACACATTCTACCATCGCCGCTGAGTTACAGCGCTGAGGCTTTTAAGCATCTAATGCTCTTAGGTATTAACATAGCATACCTGCCATAAGGTCAGCATAGCCATCTTGGATTATTTTTTCAACATCTTAAATATTGTTTTTTTTTGGGTTGCGCTAATGTAGAGGTAAGGACGTTCAGTGTTACTGCGCGTGACCCAAAAAGCACCAACCAATGCCGGCTCTTCACCCGTCTGCCCACTTGTGTTCTTCAGATGTTAATGCGTCAGAGTTGTAGTTATGCGGGTGTGTTATGAAAATGTTATCTATTAGCATGGCCTTATCTCTGGCCTTGTCAATCCTAGTTGGTTTCGATATTATTGGTAATAATACAAGGGTGTTTATTATACATAAAGTTCTAAAGCCCTGTTGTCATTATTGTAATTCATAATATCTATGATACAATCTCCTCATTGCATAAAATGTTCAGCCTTTAGGTTGTTACGAGGTTCGATTAAATCATCTAATTCGTTATTGAATATATTAGGGCTACCGGATTATAGATCGTCAGCTGTTGTTATGATAGTACATATATTTTTCAGTTGAATAACAACATCAGTGTTTCGATGTAGGGCACACTAAAAGTCGTATAGTCTAACTTATAGAGGTCTATTTAACAGACATATAGGCGCTGATTGCTGTAGGTTAGGTCACTGACTGATCATATATACCGACACTTCTAGACCTGTGCCCAAGGCTAGGGGAGCTTATCTCGCGCCATCCTTCGGTCAGAAAAACCTATGATCTCGTAAATGCTAGTGGTCTGTGATACTACGGCAATACCAGCTATATTGCATTGTTGCTAACTGCATCGTTTGCCTCGCCTTGAAGCGCTCTGGCCGGATGATATCTACCTCCTCCTCCACCGCGAGGCCGGTGCAAGGGCTCTTCCAAGGGTAGGTACAGGATGCTTAGATTGCACACACATGGGATTCAAAAACAAAATTAAAATTTTTGATAAAAAATCATGATGGGAATGCAACGTAAAACCTTGATCACAGCTCCCGCCGAGCCACAGCGCTTACACTAAGCAATGCAATGAAGACAACGTATTTAGTAAGAATCGATGTATACCATAGCACGCCGGACTAGACAATACAGTTCGAGAAGAAAATGTCAGAGGAATAAGTATTTGTTGCACCTTGTTGTCAAAAGTTGATGACAGCGCTTCTGTTGACTCATGTAAACATGATGCGACACTCGACACGCGAATGATGGAGATATGGTCAAGAAAATAAACGTAAATTCTGTTAGCACTTTTACAAGCTATGATACCAGCATCAGCTAAGCTCTGTGCCAGTATCACAGAGGATTTGATGTATCAACTTGCCACTGTATGTAGACTCTGGCGGATCAAAGTCCTAAAATTTGAGCTGTTTGCGAGTTTTAGATCATTCTTTCATCGATGAAGTGTATCTCACCTTTGCAGCCCCCCACAGCCCAAACAGCCCCGCCAACAAGGCACGCAGGCATGGGAGGCAGTACACCTCAGCGCGCCAGCAATCAAAATGAACAGTACGGCACAAGCACTGCAGCAGGACGCTGGTTGGAATGCGCTTAATTGGTCTACAGAAAACAAAACAATGAAGACATTCAACAACTGGACACAACTGTCAGCAACACAAACAAAGAAACAAGATAACATCAAATTGGGTCTAGCAAAACTCATACAACACTGCCCCCAATTCCACTGCCAAGGCCCTCTTGAAGCCGCGAAGTGAATCACACTGCACCACATCAGCGGACAGCCGGTTCCAAATCTGTACACAGCTAGAACAAAAGAATTTGCGTGTATAGTTCGTCTAACAGCGTGGTACCACCAGCTTGAAAGAATGCCCACGTGTGCCAATATCCGGAGCTCTCTCAAACAGAGCAGACAAATCTGAATCAACAGAGCAATGAAAAAATCTTTTAACACTTCACAAGATCTGAACGCAACAACCTTCCCCTCACAGAAAACAACTGCATCGCTTTGAGCCGTTCACCACTGTCCACTCCACCTAGCCCATCAATTTCCTTGGGCCACCTCCTCTGCACAGATGCACTAATAAGCTTACTGTAACATGCCGCCAACTTTTTGATAGCAGACTCGTGAGCGTTCCAGGAACAATCCCTTTCCGAAAGCCTACTCACTTCTGATCAATCCTGACGTGTTTGTTGGAGACGGTTCCGTGAGAGTGGATACCTTTGCCAGGGAAAGGAATCTGCCCGGAGTCCCCCAGCAGGACGCGCTGGTGGTTCGACTCGCTGAGCAGAAGAGGGAACAATTGTGTTAACAGTAAAATCCAATACGGAGGCGTGACACTGTTTTCTTATAAGCTTATTGTCATGTTACAAAAAAAAAACATATATTACATTTTCCACATTTGTACGCGTCTTGCATTAAATGTGGTAAGTTAACATATTTTTGTCCACACGTCATACCTAAAAATATGCTGAAAGAGAGGGTATAGCAATCTACTGATAACTAATTTCCAATTTATTGGTCATTCATCTGCTCTAAACATCAATCTTTCTATAGCTAAACGTCGTACGACAAAATGGCTTCGAACAACATGACAGGAAATATACAGATACAGACTAGGCCGCATCCCCCAGAAAGAGTGGTGGCCGACGGCAAGGCGCACCCACACCCGCATACGCTCACACTCACACAACTTAGCCCTTTTGAGCTAAAGGGTCCGGCCGATACCCCCTCAACATACACTCTGGGCCACGAATGCAGTCCGAGGATCCGTCGTCAGCAGCAGGGCACGACAGTTTTCACTGGTTTACCCCCGCCGCGTCATAATGGCCGTACCCCCCACCCACGACCATCCCGACAGCGGGATGCCAAGGGCGGGAAAGCACATCAGAGCAGCGTCAAAATCAACCATTCATAACCATTCTCCACTCACGCCTGTTTATTGCACGCTCTCTCGCCGCCTCTACATTCATGTTTCTCCTTCCCAACGCCTGCTTCACACCATACATCCACCCAAACTTCGGTCTACCTCTAGGCCTGCGACCACTCGCCTCCGCATTCATCACCTTTTCACCAATCTCCCTTCATCCATCCTCCCCGTGTGCCCGAACCATCTCAGAACACGCGAATCCACTCTGTCCTCCAACTTCTTCACCATCCCTGTTCTGATTCAAAAACGTCGTTGGTGATCCGGTCTCTCAGCGTTACTCCAGCTATGCTTCTTAAACATTTCATCTAGAAAACATTCAACCTTCTTCTCTCCTCTGCTCTCACCCCCCTGGAAATAAGACTTCTAATTGAAAAATAGGTAAAACTTATTGGAATATACTTTCGTCAATTACTCGTGTTTCCGTCATCAGCTGAGGAACGAGCAACTGGGATAAACTAGGATAGTAAACTAATAAACGCATTGAAGAAGGAAGAGCAGAAGAACGCACCCATTATGTGGATCACTAATCACCTGATAATGTTGGAGACGCTGATCCTTTTCTGATCAAAGTCGGCATTGCGTGGGAAGCAGAGCATTGTGAGCAGCTTGACGGGCCTACGCTTCCTGAAAGCGATGATGGTGTGCTCCAACAGGCTCACCACGGGGGCAGGGGTGCCTCTAAGCGTTCGCCCCTTGCTGAGAGGGGCGTCCTCCTCCTCGCACTCCTCCTCCAGGTACTGACGCATGAAACTCTCGCGGATCTTAGGAAGAACGGTCAAGCAGGTGCCATCAGTCCGTGTTTCAACGGACTGATAGCACGTAGCATAAATACTCCGGTGAACAACTCACCAAGAACTCGGATGACATCCAACGTAGATTAGAGTAGAGTCATGAGGCTTTCTAGCACGCTGGCGTCAGCGTCCTTCTGGCGCCGACCGTCGCACCAACATCAAGTTAGGTTTACTACTGCATAAAGTTAATGTCATTGACGCGGCGAATGTCAATGATATGTACGGGTGCCATGGGAGAAACATTCAACGTTATGTAGTAGGCTATGTAGAGTGCGTTTAGCTTCAAAGTGAATCATATCGAATAGAGAACTAGGAAAATTTCGTCCGGGGCGCGAACAGTGGCTTCAAAGAGCTTTATGATGGAGAACCACGAAATTCCTGCCAAGAAAGCATAAATCCTTATACCATAGGTTGAATTTGATTAAATTAAATTAAGCGGTCATCTCCAATTGAGCTTTAAAGCGAGATTAGATTAGAGTGACGAGGCTTTCTAGTGCACTAAAGCCATCGTCCTTCTGGCGCCGAATGTTAAGACAGCAAACAGTGCTGCATCAAGTTAGTCTTTGCTTCTTTTCTTTTATTGTTCCAGTTAGGTTTACTACTTCGCAAAGTCAAAGTCCTCTACGCGGCGAACGTCTGTGGTATGTACGGGTGCCACAGGAGGTACAGAAACTCTTAAGGTGCTGAGGCCATATGGTCCCAGCACTACCCGGATGGCAGTAAGGAGGAATAACATGCTACCTACCCTGCTTCAGAGCCCCAAGGACCCGAAGTAGTCCTTAAGGTGCCGGGCTACGCGTTCCAACACCTGCCGAGGGGGAAGACGAAGAAGAGACAGCAAACGGGGATCCCATGCATGAAATCTACACTAGGTGTAGGGGATTTCACGCATGAGAACAGCAAAAAGGGAATGAAGAAGAAGGACTAGTCGTAGAAAAAGATTGCATGAAAGGAAGAGCGCAACTTGGCTGTTATTTGCC
The DNA here is from genome assembly GCA_016164225.1 of Gammarus roeselii. Classification (NCBI taxonomy): domain Eukaryota; kingdom Metazoa; phylum Arthropoda; class Malacostraca; order Amphipoda; family Gammaridae; genus Gammarus; species Gammarus roeselii. The sequence continues at coordinate 16,334 of SDVV010004628.1, forward strand.
ACCTGAAAGGAGAATAGTCAGAACCGGTGTGTGTATGTTTGAGGGAGTGTGTCTGTGTGTGTGAGCGTGTGTATGTGTGTGTGTTTGTGTGCAACGACTGTTATGAGAGTTGTTAAGAAGGACACAGAGACAAGTTTAAGGAAATTTGAACTGAACATAAGATGCAAATGAGGTAAATAAAAATTAAGCAAATCAGGAAGGGGAGAATGAGAGAGATAGTGAAGGGTGAAGAAGAGGAGAGTCTGAAGGGAAATAAGGGTGTTCACCCCCCCGGTTGGGTCGCGACTCCGTGCGGCCCGTGAACCTAACAGATGCCTAAAGGGGGGGGGGAAGTGAGCCTAAGTGAGCTCTTTCCCAGGGCGCGAAGATCATCAATTCGGATAGGTTCGCATTCCAGCGCGTGCGGAAACAAAAACCTAAAATTATATTTAAAAACTATTCATGATTCTGGATGTATGGACGCTAGTGCATGCAGAAATAATACTTCATTTTCCACTTGATGACATTTATAAAGGATTTACATGATGTTCTCCAAAAAAAATATAATTTCTGTGCACTTAGATTAATGAACTTAAATAGATTTTGCAGTGGAAGTATTATTTCGATTGTACCACCATTTTATATTTACACAGCATTGCATAGCTCGGAATTTTGACCAGAAAAATCAAGTTATTTTGGTAAATGGGGACAGAGAGTAGTCTAGGCTGTGTAGTGAAAGTTGGATACAAGATTAATTGCCAAGCAGCACTCCATCAACAAGTGTTTCATGCTGAATGCAGCGAGGTGGCACAAAGTACATGGTGGAGCAGACGGTACCGTGGTATACGTTCGTTCGATGGTTGTGAGTTATCCATGTGTGTCCTGTGCACACGCGGTCTCCCTTGCTCAATTTGATTAGATAAAGGGGGTCGATCGCCACCACAGTCCTGACGTCAGTCTTAGCGAGCTCTTCCGTAGGGCGTGACTCCTCCTGTTGGAAAACTTGGTTTCCCATTCTCAAATTGAGGACTTAATTGAAAAAATTGTTTTGTCCACTTTGTTGCCACATGTCATTCCAATACAATGTTATGATGGATTTGTTGATTGGAAACCATTCTCGGTAGTGAATGGTAATTATTGTTTTTGACGGCAGAACTCAGTTTAGTAGAGGAATCTGCTAGCTCATTTGCCCTTATTACCGCATGGCCTAGGATACAGCAGAATTTGACCGCTTGGCGTACCTCGGACATTGAACGCTGAGTGAAGGTACTCAGACGGTTTGCGAAGATGATCGATTTGAGGAACCGATTTATTTTGGCAATTGAGTTTTCAAATTAGATTGTATGGAACTATGCAGAGAAAACAGAGGCTTCTTAAGAGAGGGTAGCTGCATGTAAGGTTGCCCAGAACTCTGCCGGAGTTCCCAATCCAGCGAGAGTTTGGAGCCATCAATGTCTATTTGGGACTATCCGAATTTAGTTCCTCGAGCAGTCTTGAAAATTCTAAGCAGTACATATTGGGCGGACCAGTTGCTTGAGGGTATATTTGTAAATTTAGGCTGACTGGCGGTGGGTTGATAATGCAAGTAGGCGCGTTGATTTGGAACTTCCTGATATGGACTACGGTAGCCTTTGGTAGTATTTGAGGAGCCTGGATTTGATTTCTGTAAAAATTCTGCTTCAGAGAGCAGACCTGATACAGATGAACTGGAAAATATTGGACGATAAATCGGAAGATTTGCTAAATCGCAATATGTTCTCATTTGCTTCTGGAGTTCGTACTGGAAGTCACTTGCTGAAGCTGAAGTTACTTCCTTGATTTTCTGATGTCCGCAGTTGATCCTTCAGTGCGAGATAAAATGATGGTGCGTGGATTGACTTGCCTGCTGGTAAAATGCAGTTGACAGATACCACTCCCAATGAGCAAACGCTTGCTGATTGGATGAAGGATGAATTGTTGCCCAATGATTAATAATATTTTTTTCTAAAATGTTGTGCCTGATTAGATTACAGTAACAAGGGTTTTTATTGAGCCAACCGTAATGTTGGGACGAAGTGAAATCGTTGACAGAAACACTAAGTTCCGGATTTTTTGGCCCACTGTCTTACTGTGTTCCTCCGATTCTGCTGTCTGTAGCTGTTGCTTCTGTTTTCCACGAAGCCTCAACGAGGAGTCAACGCACGCTCCCCCGTAGGGCATGAAGATCCGTCAATTCTGGTAGGTTCAAACACCTTCGTTAGAAGGTGTTTGAACTTCAACTCCAACGTACAGCCGGGTAGTGAGTTCATGAACATAAAGGATTCAAACAGTAGTGGCGTCACACAGATTCATCAAGTCAGGTATGTTTTCCGAAAGCAATTAGTTTTAACCGGTAGGCTGCTTCTGTGAGAAGGCGTTGTAGGTTGCACGGGAGGCTTAAGAAAGCTCGTCGGGCTGCTGCGAGTGTATTACAATCCTTAAGTAGGTATTTCACACTGATTGCCGCTTGGTGGCAACAGGGACATGTTGGTGCGTCCGGTCCCATGTCAACGTTCATTAGGTGGTTGTGGGTTAACCACGGGTGTCCCGTGCATGAACACTTGGTCTCTTTAATTGGGAAACTTTGTGTCCCTTCTCCTACTTGTCCCATTTTTTTCTCCACTCTGTTGCCAAAAGTCGTTCCGTCGTGATGTTTCACATATGTCCAGGGATCCAGCAGAACTTGACCTCTTGACCCGTCTCGGACATTGTTAATAGGTTATGTTGCAATTTACGAAGAACGGGGTGTTCATAGTGCAGGGTTTCCAGCTAGGTAAGAGCACTCAGATTGTCTGAAAATACAACATGTTGGATAGGCGGTAAGTTTTTCCAATGGAGATAGCTAATTCGAGTGCGTGCAACTCTGAGGAAAATAGAGAGGCTTCTTGAAAAAGAGTGGCCGAGCGTGAGGTCCCTCCGCACACGGCGGCAGCTCCCTCTCCGTCCGATGTTTTGGAGCCGTCGTTGTATATATGGCGGTGCTCATAGTATTGTTCATCAAGTAGTCTCGAGAATTCTCGGCAGTACGGGTTGGTTCAAGTTGTTGCTTTGGGGTACACTTGCAAGTCTACGTTGACCAGCGACGGGTTGATCATCCACGATGACGTGTTGATTGGAAGAATACGGTGATAGAATGAAGGCTTGATTGTTTTGCGATTGATGTTCAGCGATGTTCAGCGGACATTACCAGGGAAGAGGTACAGGAGGCGGTGGACGCGATGAAAGCAGGGAAAGCCCCTGGTTTGGATGGAGTTGCGACCGAGTGCCTGAAGAAGGGTGGAGTAGCGATTGTCGAATGGTTGGTGAGGTTACTGAACTTGTCTTTGCGGCTGGCGTGGTACCGAGTGAGTGGCGCAGTGCCTGCATTGTTCCGCTATATAAGGGCAAAGGAGATAAAAATGAATGCTGCAACTCGAGAGGAATCAGTCTGTTATGTGTTGTTGGTAAGTTGTACGGGAAAGTGCTGATCAAAAGGATTAGAGACAGTACGGACTGCGCAATTGGAGAGGAACAGTGTGGCTTTAGGAGTGGTAGAGGGTGTACCGATCAGATATTTGCAGTGAGACAGGTATGTGAGAAGTACCTTGCCAAAGGAAAGGATGTGTTCTGGGCCTTCATGGATCTGGAGAAGGCATACGACAGAATTGATAGGGAAGCGCTGTGGAGGG
>SDVV010004629.1:0-19996 GCA_016164225.1 Gammarus roeselii
TTCACATAATTCTAAATCTTGCAATCATAGGGTGAAGCTTCTAGAGCAATTGTTCTTTCGTATTTTTTCAAAGAGAACACTGACGGTATAACAGGGAACTTCATTCTATAACAAAATCAGACAAACGGGTCACGTGTGAGAGACCTTGAATAGTAACCCATAAGGTGAAAGCTTTAGGATGGCAATGACAAAATAACAATCAAATCATCTCAAAACATTTCTCGCTAAATGGGATGTATTGATTCATGCAAGCTCATCAGCAAATTCACCTCTAATTAGGACAAAATGGCAGACACCATAAAAGCAAATGATGGCAACAAATACTGTTGAAGGCTTTAGCTGCTGGCCCCAAATCCAAGCAATGCTATTAGTAATACTAGAATAAATTATTCTGCCCAATCTAGGCAAGCTTCTATCTAGCACCACAGAAAAACAATTTGAGTGTGAGAGCGCATTTCCAGGAGAACGAATAAATGTATGAATTCAGTCTACGGTCAATGGTAGGTAAATTTCATTACCTTTTCATGTAGAAAATTGTTTTGTACTTCATTATACCATTCCCCAATCCACCAGTTACAATCCAATCTAGACATAAATGAGCGTAGGAATAATTTATTTGTGATAATCTAGAAATGACATGCACATATTCGGAGAGTATACAGACAAACATAGAAAAATCAATTCCTGGAAAACTTCAAAATCACTGCGGTATCGAAATCATTTGGTTGAAATCCTAGCATGCAGTTACAGGCCTATTCAAAGAGAGAACCGTTGGTATACTCAACAGATGTCGCTGAATAGTCTACAATAGAGTCAGAGCTCTGAGCTGGTCATGGTAAAATAACAATCCTATTGTCTGAAAGTAATTTTCACTAAGTGGGATGATGGTTGGTATTCATGAAAGTTGGACGAGTCCAGATTCCGCGTTCATTAAATTGTGACTCATACTATCAAAGAAATTTGAAATTTTTGGCAGTAAGCCATTACGACAAAACAGCTCCAGAACATAAAACCTCCAGGCTTCCTTATGTCCGGAGAGCGTTCGTTTGACAGAAAGCCTTCATTATTTTTCCTTCAAAAAATAGGAGCAATATTTGGACAAAATTAAAAATCTGTATGACAAAAAAAAATCTATCTGACAAAATGTTGAAAGATCTAATTCACTTTAGAAGGCGTTCCTTCTCATATAAAGTTTCATAGTTACTTTCTCCCGCATCCCGAGAACGACTACAAAGATCGATATGAATGAGGCTGTGTGCTGGTAAACTCGATTGGAATAGCAGTGGTCTCATATTGGTCGTTTTTTAAGGTATACAAAAAATGTCACATACACGAGCTGCATTACGCCAGATTGGAACCATATGACGTAGTTCCTTTCGATTAAAACACCGTGAGACCAGAGTTTTTTTTAACTATACTACTCTACCTATCTGCCCAGCAACAAAGATAGTCTGTGGAGATTTGAAAGGGAGATGTTGGGGCATTAAAGCGACGACGCCCAATACTAAAGAGTTAGCGTAATACCATGAAATATTGAATAACTACTTAACTGATTCGTCTCACGCAACGTTCGTAAACAAGCATTGTAAGATACTAGGTAGAGAACGACATTTAAAATTATCAGATTTACATTAATTTTTTGTACTGTATTAATCATTTTGGATAGAAAGGTTTCTGCTAAATCATCTGCCAAGTGCCTATTCATCCTATGCGCGGCCTATAGGATAAACTTAGGTACATCGTTGTTGCCTAATATTGAACTTAAATGACCATCAATAAAGTGGTAACACATTTCCCAATCAGAGCTGCGATCCTTGTCATTTTTGTTTGGCGCACTTTGCCACAGGTCAATCAAACCTCTATACCAGTGGTTCCAGCCTGTTCTTCTTTTCTCATCGGGATTTCATATTTTCATTTATTATATACAGTCCTTCAAACTGTCCCACAGCGACGATTCGGTTTAGATATCGCCAACTCGAGTTCAGGTGTTATCTTTAGAGTAAATTATTTTACTCAATTAAATTGGTAGGCATTCACGTGAGAGGCAAAAACTAATTCAAACCACCAGATTCCATGCTGATATATCATTCAATGGAGTTGAACATCATGCCATCAACATAACATTCGATATCTCAGCTGCCAAGAGTCGAATGGAACAAAAAAAATTAACACGAAAAACGTATAAGCTGCTTTGGTTGTAAGACAGGCCGATACTGTTGGCTCTCAAGCGTATCAGTTCAAGATTATATAGTCGGAATTGCCACGTTGGAGGGAGAATGACAGCCGGCTCAGTTCTTTTCATAGGCTTATAGGAGATAATTTTGGAACAGAATTAACAATTAAGTGATTGAGTTAGCTAGTTCCGTGAACGCTTGGATAACGGGGGACATTCCTAACCGGTAAGTTATGCAGTGAACAGCAGGTTAAGGGAACTTGGTAAACTATTAATACAGGATCCAAATTACCAGTAAACATATAAGCTGAACATTATTATAGTGAGTAAACATACAAGCTGACCATTATTATAGTGCCATTTGGCATAGTGGAACACAGGTAAACTAAAGGAGCAAAACAAATAAACGGAGTCAGATTCTTATCAAACACACCTGTTTCGAATTTAAAGTCAGTCTTGATTTTATTTGATTTGGGCCTCATTAATCATTCTGGACATCTAAAAGTGAATTTGTAAAGGGAAATAAACTAATTATCGAATATAAGCGACGCATTTTTTTTTAATGTTCGATTATTCAGAAACAAATATACATTTCAAAAATACACAATTTATTAGTCGTACACAATTTATTAGGCCTCGAATTTGCGAGTAACAAAATACACATATTACTGCAGAAAGATCGAAGCTGAAAGTTCCCTTATAATACTCTCTAATTCAAATGATTTAAACTCAGAATATCAGTCAATTGAAACGGCATACTTGACGTACACTGAAATATAACCCTCCTCTCAATGTCCAGGACCAAATTAATATTCGGCTACTGCCAATTTGAGAGCTTATAGGAAATTGGTCGAGAGCGCTCTACAGCCTGCAAGCACTCGCACAGAAGAGATGGCAGAATGGAAGCTCTTACGTGAAATCTACCCTCAGTGTAGGGAACCTCGTGCAGGAATTGCACGGACTGCTTATTAGTTGGCAGGCTAATAATAATCTTCCCAATCACCACGATGATTCTTCTTTACATTCAGGCGATCACACAGTCTTTGAATCCTAATATGAGATATGAGTGACCGAAGTTACTGGCGAGACTGAGCAAACGACCCCGAGATCTAGAAGTCTTTAAATTGTGAATCTGAAACATATTACGAATAGAGGAGCAATTTTTTTTTACACTATTTGCTCAAGCAAGAATAACACTCGGCCTAACTGGCAATAGATGTTGTGCCTTAATTAAAAAAATTATAAATGGAAACATATGGAAATACTTTCAAACCTTTGAATTCCTTAATAAAGTCAACTAATTGAGTTTGAAAAGAATCTGTTAAAAAGAGCCATCCAGAGCACCCCATCACCAGGGTGCACCAAGAACCCTAGGAATAAAGATTACAAAGCTAGTTAGCGCCATTCTTAAAGTAGCAAGGAAACCAATGGTACACCGATGGTGAAAGTGCACTCTGAAGATCTTCATCTGTTGAAATGCTGCTTACCAGGATAACTCCTCAGAGCAGGCCTACAGCAAAATGCAATCAACATTGGACCAATTATGCACTGTGAACTGCTCAGCTAGCTAAAGCAGTCCTAGTATCAGCCTATTGTTATTAGAAAGAAAAGAACCACGGATTGAAGACAAGACAAAGTCTCTCCATGAAGTCATTTCAGTCCCTGAAAAGCGAACAAAATGATATTCAATCACAGTTTACCAAATTGACAAATAGCGCACGAAAAGTAAACTGAACTTTCGCATGCGGGAACAGAATCGAGAAGCTCTAGCCGAAAAGATCCCTAAGGCCGAGCTAAACTATCTGTGTGTTAGTATTCAGAAATGGTCAATTCCGAGTTAATAATGATGACCAAAAAACAATTTTCGGAAACGTACGACGCTGGGCTTTCCTTCAAGTCTTGTTGTTGAATTCATCCTATCAATGGCTGATTTTCGGATGAAATTGAAACAACCACAGCGCTTCGCGAGCAGGCAAATAGGTGGAACAGACGGACAACGAACGGACGCGAACAACGAGGATATCCCATAAGACCGGAATGGTCAAAAAGTCTCAAGTTTCGGCAACTGGTTACTACTCATCAAGGGTAAAGGCTCCAAGGCGTAAGCCTGCGTAGCTAAACGCCTCAGTTATACGCAATCTTTAACTGGGACTAACCATGAGCTTCTGCAAACTTGACTTAACATGTAATGTGTCACCATACCAAATAAACTATTCGCTGATGATCATTCCTTTCACTCCTGAGTTACAATTTTTGTTGTTAGATTCGTTGCAACAGGATGCTTCATAACGGCCTTTCACACTTTGATGCTTTGAAGTTCATGGTTGCATTAAAGTGAGAAGCTTCGGAATTTTATATGTAGAATTTTATCACTTTGAAATAATCACTTTGTAGCTAAGCGCTCCGTAACTTAGAAGCACACAGGTTATGAGCTTCTCTCCTCTTTACTTCCCAATCCCTTCGTCCCTTGTTTAGCGACTGCGGTACCTCTCAACCAACAGCTGGATCAACAATTACCTTGAACGAGTGGAAGTGAGCATGTGTCATACTGAATAACGGCGTTACCGCTCAACCAACAGCTGAATCAACAATTACCATGAACGAGTGGAAGTGAGCATGTGTCATACTGAATAACGGCGTTACCGCTCAACCAACAGCTGGATCAACAATTACCTTGAACGAGTGGAAGTGAGCATGTGCCATACTGAATAACGGCGTTACCGCTCAACCAACAGCTGAATCAACAATTACCTTGAACGAGTGGAAGTGAGCATGTGCCATACTGAATAACGGCGTTACCGCTCTACCAACAGCTGGATCAACAATTACCTTGAACGAGTGGAAGTGAGCATGTGTCATACTGAATAACGGCGTTACCGCTCAACCAACAGCTGGATCAACAATTACCTTGAACGAGTGGAAGTGAGCATGTGTCATACTGAATAACGTAGTCAGGGAAATTTATTTACTTCATACCCTCGTTGTTGAGTTGACACTAGTGTACTTTGAGTGTGTGACCCAGACGCATTGATTACTGAGTCACGTGCTGAAGGAGAAGCGTGTTCTTCGGATGATGACACTAAAATGTTGCGGGGCCAAAAGGTCACCAACAGATATAAACGGGAATTGTTAAACGAAACGACTGGACGAAAATAATAATATTCGGTGGCTGCTATAAAAAAAAATGCACGACGTGCAGTTAATGTTCAAAATATACATCCCTGCGACGGCAGCCGGTCGCAAGGCTATACACTAAATAACAACTCTTCCTAATTAGCTATAGTTAGGTAATAGGTAAGGATCGGTGGAAGCAATTCCCGAGATGACTCGTGGTATTCTGTTTTACATCATACCCATATTTTACTTCATTCTCTGATCGCCAATATGATTGTTTCTGCAAGTCTTGCGTTAATTGTCAAACTATGCTTCGGGTTCTACATGGTCTACATCTTAGTACTGACAAGCTGGCTCTCTGTAGGGCATGAATGTCACGGTGTAGGATTCTTCGTGAACACTCCCCAGTCACGAATCACTCACCTCTACCCACTCTCTTGACAACCGTTAGCTGAATCTTGAGACATGTCGTGTGTGATTAGCATGAATCGATGATTGGAATGGTTACACATGTTAATGCTCAGGGCCTCAAACCTCTCACGTGAAAGGAAGCATTCGGACTTTTGAGAACTACTGAGTGTTAATGAAGATGGCCGGCACTTGCAAAAGCCAGGAAACGCGATTGATGTCGGGCAGTGTCTCGTCTAGGGTTGTAAAACCACATGTTTTCGTTGTTTTTTGTATTTGCAGACATTTCTTTTCATTTTCTTGATTATCTCCGTAGAAATGAAATTTTTTTTTTATGTACAACGATATAAGTAATGTCTCCACATGCAAGAACAGCGGGTGAAGGGAATGGTACCATAATTATAAAACAGTTTCACAAAACACAAGTGTTACACTTACACAACACACATGAAACAATCTTTTTACATTGTAAGTGAACTTCGTGTGATTCCTAAATACAGAAGAGTCGACACAAAAAGCAAAATTAAATGAAGTAATTCACATTGCAATAAATACATGCAATTTTATATAGTATATAAACAAATCTTGAATAGCACCTGATCGGCTCTATTAACTCATTGATACCGTTCCCCATTATGATAACTCCAGAAAATTTTATACATTTTCTCATAGTGTTGAGGGAATTTATTTAATATATCATATATATGATATAAAGAGTGCAGCATTATTGACAACATATATATAGAAATAATGTAATTTATGAATAAAACACACACTTCTTAATCAAACAGTAAGACGATCAATCCAGCATGGCGGTGCCTAGGCTGCTCGTTTCCCGCCACAATGACAAACTGCTACGTTGTTGGTGATGCAGCTATAGGTGCAAGGTCTCTAACGAATATAGTTTTCAGTATACGTGCTATAAATGTGAACTAAAATTAGATGATGCAAAAAGATTACATTTAAAATGACGATACCAACGAAAGCACGTTGCGCGCGGGTCAGTTCAACACATCTGCAACGACTGCAACACTCACCGTCACTACACTTCCGACACTAGCACCTGCTTGGTCTACAAAATTTTCAGCTTCCTGTCCCTTCTAAACGTTCCCGCACTTTTCATAAAATCTTCAAACCCACTATCTGATGAAATGTCTCATTTGGTACAATATATAAAATCTCGCTCGATGTGATATCTAAGCTAGGTTGCATAGTGACTTTGGTGCAGTTTGCAAGCAACTGGACATCGAAAACATTTTTAGAATTGGCGGTCAATCATGAACCAATCATCTAACACCACGTTTGGTGAAAACATGCATTATTATCCAATGAACCAGGGACAATTATCAGTGAATGAGGTTGGAGTAGTTACGTTAAAACTCACGTATGATATGAAGCAAAAGTCAATATTGCAACTGTTACACCACACATGATCGCTTATTCGTGGCAGACGGATCCTTGCACTGCAAGGATCCGTCTGCCGTCTGCAGCTTCCACTACATGCTGACGACATCAGAGCAGCATCAGCTGAAGAGCCCATCACGCTCCTAACAGCGAATGATGCTAGCAGTTTGTGTTACTTTAGTTCACCTATTATGTGACTGTGTGATTTTTGACGCAAAATATTGTATATATACAAGTTACTCATCATTTATTCTGCGTACGATGAGTTAAATTCGAGTTGAATTAACTGATTTCTGAAATAAACAAAAAAATTAAGAAGATACATGATAAACATGTTTTTTCAACAAGTGTGGTTTACGTGAGAATTTTTTTTTATCAAAAAAGCATCTCGTTTTTTTGGATCGCAACCCTAGTCTCGTCACAATCTTAACACACCAATATCAAAGTAATATTGTGTCCATGGGCCTACAAGAAAACATAAAGTTATGTACAGTAAATATTTTCAATGAAATAAATATATTTCGGGCTAGACTCCCTGAATAGGTTAGCAATAAGTAATAAAAAATCAACTAAAAACCAAAGAACATGTAGGAATATGAAGATCTAGAACAAACATCTACTATTTCCATCAATATATAGGATATTTTATAGTACTGTACCAGAATGCGAACGATGACGTCAGGTAAATCCCATTCCGTTTTGCCCTTCTCGCTCTACTTTAAAACGAGCGCTGGGGACAAAACATCGAATCTAAGCCCTATTTGGGTTTTAATGAACTATGTGTCTGTCGATAATGCAATGGCTTGATTTGTCGACGGTTAGTTTCGAACAGAGTAAGACAATGTTTATGTGCGCCGTGTGGGCGGTGAAGAAGGAAGTGCTGTGGGTGGTGGAACGAGGAGGTTAAACTGGCGGCAGGCAGAACAGAAGAGCCTCTGAGGAGTGGTTGCAAGCGAAGACGGTGGTGGCCAATGACAACTATAAAGAGAGGAAAAGAGAAAAGAAGTGAAGCGTGTGGTGAGGAGAGCCAAAAGGAACACTGATACCCGGCGGAGCCGACGGTTGTGTCAAAATTTAAAGCAAATAAAATGATGCTCCTGGAAGATGTGAAGAGGGTGCATGGGGGACGACCTGAATGGACGATGTCGTGAAAGATGAAAAAGGTCAGTTGTTGCTAGAAAGGGGTGATATTCGGAAAGGTGGTCCGAGTATTTTGATGAGTGGTTGAATGTCGAGGTTGACAAAGAGGCTGACTTTGTTGCTGCACGTGATAGTGCATGCCGGTTTTGGGAGAGAGACTTGTTGCGAACATTACTAAGGAAGATGTGCAGGAGGCAGTAGTAGAATAAATTAGAATAATGAGACAAAACGAGCATGAGTGCTCAAGTCGAGTTGAATAGTAGTTGATTAGATTAGTCTTGATTAAAATTAGGAGACAAAACGACACGAGTGACCATGTCGAGTTTTTCCACGAAAGAAATGAAATAAGAGTGGGGGATAGCCAACGAGGCATTAGCAATTCCTGCACTCACACAGAAAAAGGAAGGTTGTAAGGACAGAAATTAGAAGGAGCACCACTCTTGGCACCACCACCTACTACCACCACCCTTCTACTACCCAGGACATTTCAGCCGCGAAGAAGTTATGGTCGAGAGTCAGGTTGACTTATTCAGGAACGAGCCAAACAATATGAGAAGCGAAGAATGCAAATTTCAGGCGGTCGTATCTCTGATGGTTGAGCAGAGGCGGAGTCCACTGCAATGGGGCATATGGGTATTCAAATTTTGACAAGTATATGTTTATTTAGGAGAAGCACCGCGTCCAGTTGCCTGGGTAGTGGTCCTCCCACATGTGCTCAGAGATGAAGTCTTCCGTACTCAAATGGTTCTTTGACAGCTGTCGCACTTCAAGGTTAGACGCAAGAGTGACCTCTCCTAAGGATGGACCTGCCCTTGGCTGATCTAGAGTCTAGGTCGGAATTTCCAAATGTGTTGTGAAATTTTGATAAGCGCAAATATAACGGAGCACCGAGCCCAGTCACCTGAGAGTAATCTTCCCTAGTGCTCAGTAGAGTAAGTCTTTGTACACATGTGATTGGTTCTACAAGGCCATTTCAAGTTTCATGCGAGATGTATGAAGGACATCTAGAAAAATAGTTGCTTGTGGCAATTCCAGAGTTTAGTCAGAGGAAACAGATATCTTTTTCATTTTAGCATTTTGTTACTGCGTAATTTAGTCGTATAGAAGGCATGAGGCAATATTTAAACTTTGAATTTAGTTAATAGTTAAACGATACATGAATGTTCTGACAGGAAAGGAAGATGAGAAGAAAAGCGAAAGTGTCATCGAGTCGAGAAGGTCCCGCCATAGGAAGAAACTCACTGCCTTAGCAATGGATGATATCCTTCGAATCGACGCCGAACCATAGAGTTAAGCCTATGCCTTTCTTTTGGTGTGGGTTTTATTTTCAGATATCATGGGGTGGAGTGGTGAGTGCTGCCCTAGCAGCTCCTCGGCAAGTGCCACTGGGCCGCCGGCAGACTCACCTCTCTGTGTGACTCGCGTTTTTTTAGCTATAACTTCTCTTTTCTCTTTCTCCCTCCCAACTTGGGGAGGGAAGAGATGAAAAGAGAAACTGCCATCGTACCATAACACTGTATGATATCCTTCGAATCTACGCGGTACCGTAGAGTTGAACAAGGCTCAACATCTTGCGCTCATTTGATGTTCGTATATCATTGGGTGTGAGTGTTGCCGTTGCGGCTCGTCGGCAGGCGTCGCTGAGTCGCCGGCTAACTTTCACCCGCACTAGGTAGTTCGTAATTCGTGTCTATCTTTTCCCATTTTCTCCTTTGTTTTTCTTTCCCAACGAGTAGGGTAGAGAAAAAGGAGAAAAATACCATCGTGTCGGCAAGGTCCCTCCGTAGGAAAATACTTTCTGACTCAATAATTAATGATATACGTTGAATCTACGCTGTACCGTAGGGCTTAGCACCTGCTCATCCCTTGGTGCGGGTTCGATTTTCGCATATCATGGGGTGTGAGGGTATCTTCTGCCGTTGAAACTTATCGGCAATCGCCGTTGAGTCGTCAGACGACTTTCACCCAATGTATGCAGTTTGCAATTGTTAGCTACTATGGGAGGGAAGAAGAAACAAAAAGAGAGTCCAACATTGTGTCGGCAAGGACCCTTACGTAGGAGGAGACGTACTGACTCAACAATGTGTGATGTTGTCGGACCTACACCGTACCATAGAGTTGAGCAAAGCTCTCATCCTGGTGCGGGTCCGATTTTTGTAAGCCATGGGGTGTGGAGGTGGATGCTGCCGTTGCCGCTCCTTGGCAAGCACCGCTGAGTTGCCGGCAATCCTTCATCCGCACTATGTGGTTCATAACTGTCTATCTGTTCAATTTTTCATCTTTCTTTTCCTCTCTCGACAGGGAGGGCGTATAAGATACAGATACAGATACAGACAGTAGGCCGCATCCCTCAGAAAGGGGGGTGGCCGACGGCAAGGCACACCTCACACCCTCATACGCTCGCACTCACACAACTTAGCTCTTTTGTGCTAAAAGGTCCTGCCGGTAGCCCCTCAACTTAGACTCTGCGTCACGAGTGCAGTCCGAGGATCCGTCGTCAGCAGCAGGGCCCGACAGTTTTCACTGAATTACCCCCGCCGCGTCCTAATGGCCGGGCCCCCCCACTCACGACCATCCCGACAGCGGGATGCCAAGGGCGGGAAAGCACATCAGAGCAGCGTCGGAATCAACCATTCACACCTATTCTCCACTCACGCCTGTTCATTGCATGCTCTCACGCCACCTCCACATTCATGTCTCTCCTTCTCAACGCCTGCTTCAAACAATCCATCCACCCAAACTTCGGTCTACCTCTTGGCCTGCAATCACTCGCCTCAGCATTCATCACCCTTTTCACCAATCTCCCTTCATCCATCCTTTCCATGTGCCCGAACCACCTCAGTATACGCGAATCCCCTCTGTTCTCCAACTTCTTCACCATCCCTGTTCTGATTCGAACCACGTCGTTGGTGATCCGGTCTCTCAGCGATATTCCAGCCATGCTCCTCCAACACTTCATCTCGAAAACATTCAACCTTCTTCTCTCCTCTGCTCTCGACCCCCAAGCCTCAGCTCCGTAGAGTACAGTTGGGACAACAACACTCTCATAAAGCCCTCTCTTTGCTTCCATCCCCAACGTGTAGGACGTTGGGGATGGAAGCAAAGAGAGGGCCGTACCTTTTCCCTGGTAATGTTCGCAACAAGTCTTTCTCCTAAAACTGGCATCCAAGCACCACCACCCACAGCAACAATGTCAGCTTCTTTGTCATCCTCGACATTCAACAATGTCGAGGATGACAGAGAGGCTGATCAAAATACTCGGCCCACCTCTTCCGTACATTACCACTTTCCAACAACAACTGGCCGTTTTCATCTATCACCACTTCCTCCTTTCCGGTCTCTTCCTTTCTCACCCTCTTCACCTCTTTCCAGAACATCTTTTTGTTCTCCTCAAAATTCTGGCAGAACTGTTTGCCCCACCTGGCATCAGCGTCCCTTTTGGCTCTCCTCACCTCCCGCTCCACCTCGTTTCTCCTCTCTTTGTACCTTTCACAAGCCACCTCTGACTTCACCTGCAACCACTCCTCAAACGCACCTCTTTTCCGTGCCACCGCCAGTTTGACCTTCGTGCAGCCTTTCTTCGTGCACCCGCCCACACGGCACGCACCACACACCTTCTTTGCAAATCTCAGCAACGCCTACCTTAACGTCTCACATTCTTCCTCCACGTCTCTCAGATCCTGTCCTCTCACAATGTCATATTCTTCCTTCAACGCTTGCTGGAACTCCTCGGCTCTACTTTTCCCATTCAGTCCACTCACTTTCGCTACTTCTCTTCCTCCTCCAACTCGTTTGTTGCCCTTCCACTTCTGTTCCACCCTCAATCTACCTTCCACCAGCAGATGGTCAGACACTCCTCCACCCTCCCCTCTCAACACCCGCACATCCAACAGCCTTCCCACCACTCTCCTCGTGGGCCGATCTTACCCATGTGTACTCGTGAATATCTCGCTTCTTGAACAAACTGTTCCCGACCAACAACTCCTGCTCCATACACAGACCTATCACGTTTTCTCCACTGTCATTTCTACTGGGAACGCCATACCTTCCCATCACATTCTTCACCATTTCATCTCCAACTCTCGCATTAAGGTCACCCAGTACAACTACATTGAAATGACCTTCAAAACTCTCAATACACTCACTCAAGTCAGTCTAAAATTGCTCCCTCTCCTCTTCATTCCTCTCGCTGACAAGTCAGTAAGCACTCACAAATGCCCATCTTTCTACGCCTTGCTTAATTTTCACCCACATCAACCTTGGGGACACCTCCTTCCATTCGGTAGCGCTACTAGCCAACCGATCACTCAATTTCAAGACCACACCTTCTCGTGCCCTACCTTCCTCCACACCAGACTTTCTTCCACTTACAACACCAAACTTACATTCGCCCTTACCTTTCAACTTTGTCTCACTCAGCGCCAACACATCAAACTTCCTCCTCACAAACATCTCACCAATCTCCCTCCTCTTTACATCACTCGTACTACAGCCACGCACATTCAGCGACCCTAACAATAGGGTTCGGAGAGGTGTGTGCCTATCCTCCCCCTGCTCGTCTTGCCGTCTTCGAGAAAAGGTTTCACAGAGAACGGGATTCCTAGCCCCTTCGCTCCGCCCTTTTAGTCGCCTTTTACGACACGCAGTGGTTACGGTAGTACGATTCTACTCCCGGCTACGGGGCGCCCTTTTAGTCGCCTTCTACGACACGCGGTAGATACGGTAGCAAGATTATAATGCCCCGGCTACATGGCGTAACTCTCTTCCATAACACAGAGTATCACTGTTGCCATGAGTGTTGATTGTGCCGGCATGAGTTGCTGCACGTTAAGTAAATTATTTTCATTATTCATCTGGTCTTTGGTAGCACTGTGGGGTGGGAAAATTGCGAGGCCACAGTGGCAGCCACGGTAGCAGTTGGTGTAGAATTTGGTAAGAATGAACCCAAATTTGCAAAAAAACATTGGCCGCTAACGTTCTTGAAATCTCTCTGGTTGATGGAGTGGTTTCGGTCTACATTGACGTTCTTTAATATAAGGATAGAGCAAAGGATAAAGCAAAATGCGTATAAGGATAAAGTAAAATGCCATCGTGTCGGCAAGGTCCCTACATAGGAAGATCCTCATTACCTCAACAGTGGATGATATATGTCGAAAAAACACCACACCATAGAGTTGAGCAAAAGCTCTTCTCTTAGTGCGGGTTCGATTTTCATACTCAAAGGGCTTGGCAATGACTGCTGCCGTTGCGACTCCCCGTAGTCGCTGAGTTGCCGACAAATTCACCTAGTAGACAGTAAGTGGTAATCGTACCACATTAGAAAAATAATAATGAATAAAAGTATTTGTTACTCCTCTGGGTCATTAACGCCGCATTGAGTTGAGCAGGGCTCTCCTCTTAAGCGGTTTCGATTCTCAGGATACGATAGTTCCTGCATTTGCTTGTCCCGTTAGGACCACAGAAGGCCTCATATTCCAGCGGGCTGGGTGATTGCAAGTACCGTAACGAGCTCACACCCAGTACCGGTGGCCTTGACGTGGGTTTAGGGGTGGATGCGAGTCACCGTAACACCTCTTGCCCGGTATATCCTGTTAGGAATGATCGTACCGGAATGCAGCATTAGCAGTCCATCTGTACTTGCAATGTAATATTGTCTGTCTGTCTGTACTTGCAATGCAACATTATCGGTCTGTCTGTACTTGCAATGTTAATAGGATAAATGTTCCGTTTCGATGTGGTGATTTTCAGTCGCTCGAGCCGAGTTGGTCAGCAATAATAATCATTCCATTGTTACTTATCATGAAATTATGATTAATAATTATCAATTACCATTACCAGCGACGGTTACTAATAATGGAATTATCACTAATTATTTGAATTGTGAAGAGAGCCGTTTCATGCTCCACCCCTATATCTCTATAGTTGTAGTCCCGACAACTTCTGGTAAAGTAACGTCGTTCCCACGTCGAACAATTCACTTAGCCCAGTGCATGTCAAGCGCATTTTTGAACGCATTCACGGATTCAGAGCCAACTACCGCAGCTGGTAAGTTGTACCAAATCCGCTAGATTGCGATGGGAAAAAGTGTTTCGCTCTAGTCGTTGAGAAATGTTTTTCCACAAGTTTCGCCCGGTTGTTGCAAGGTATAATAATATGGTCCTGTTATGTTATGTTAAAGGCCGACAGGGCTTACATTGTTGAATCCTTTCAAGTATTTGAAGGCTTCAATGAGCTGGCCCCTCAGCCTTCGTTGCTCGAGGGTGATTAGGCCAAGCTCATGAAGCCTATTCTCGTAGCTATGGTAGCTTAGCTGCGGGACGAGCTTAATTGCACGATGCTGGATTCATTCCAGTTTGGCTGGAACGAATCCAGAATAGAGGTGGGGACAAACAAGGAACGTGTACAACGGCAGTACTGTGTCCTTCGTTTTGTAGAGGAAGTTTTGGGAGATGACACCAATGTTACGGTTAGCTATCTTGTAACATTCTTCGGCCGGCGCATCCCATTTCAAATTTTTCCCATTTCAAATTCTCACTGCTGGTCAACAATTGCATGATCGCTTCCTGCCGTCGTGTGATTGACGTTGGCATTGCGACGCCTCATATGCATAACTGTACATTTTGCAACATTGAAAGGCATCTGCCACGCTTCCGACCATTGGACGAGTTTTTCGAGATCTTGTTGAATGTCAACTCAGTCTCTCACCCTCCATAATGAGAGGCAGAGCTTCGTGTCGTCGGCAAATTTCGATTCCTTGGACAGAAGCCCCGCATACATGTCGTTTACATAGATGAGGAATAGGATCGGAGCCAGGACGCTGCCCTGGGGCACCCCAGAGGTAACAGAGGCCCACTCGGACAAAGCCTGACCGAGGCAGACTCATTGCTTGCGTCCTGTTAGCCAGGCGCGCAGCCAGCGAAGTACGTTGCCACCGATGCCTTGCTCAGAGACTTTGTGTTACAGTCTCCTGTGTGGCACATTGTCGAAAGCTTTTTGGTTGACTAGGTAGATGTCATTCACTGCCAGGTGGTGGTCGTACACATTGATCATCTCATTAAAAAAGTCCAGCAAATTCGCCGGACAACTTATCTTGCGGCTAATCCGTGCTGTGTGTGTGCCAAAGGATCGACGAGATGATCTCGTATTAATCGCACGATGGTTTTGCGCACAAACGACATCAGGCTGATCGGTCGATAGTTGCTGGGCGATTGCCGTTTCCCTGTCTTGAAGATTGCTGAGATCTTTAGCGATTCTCCAGTCTTCGAGGACTTTGCCACTCTACATCGATAAGTTAAAGATGTGGGTCAGGGAATACGCAATTTGTTCTCGAGTTTGCTTAAGAACTCTTGGGTGGTGTCCATCGGGACCCGTTGATTTGTAAATCTTCGTTACCTCTAGCTGCTTGAACACTTCTTCTCTCATGAACACAATGTCGTTGAGGGTGACTCCCGCAGCATAAACAATATCTCGTTCGTAGCCGGGGCTCTCAACTATGAACACTGAGCAGAAAAAGATACACCTTGCCGGAGTATCTTTTTCAGGACACTGGCCATATCAGGGTCCGTCAGGACACTGGCCATGTCCTCATATAATGTTCTGAGAACACCATCTTCATTCTTTTTGCGGGTCAACTGAGTCTATTGCAATTCTACTCTCATTGACGTAGCGATAGAAATTCATAGGATTCTTCTTGTCATTATCCGCGATGTTTTCTCTTTTGTACGCTTAGAAGATCGGACTAGTATAGTGGCTGTCCTACACGCCCGACGACGCAGTTCTGCCGCATCTGCGGTGTTAACCCTCATTCGTTGCCCATCTAGTTGATTGGGTTGATTTAAGGCTCTTCCAACTTCGACGTTCCACCGAGGGGACCTGATCCTTTGAACGGGGTCAATTATCCTCAAAGGTATACATCGGTCGCTGGCCTCGCGAACTCTCTCATTGAGGATGCGGCAGCAAGCATCTACCGTACCTCCTCTGAGTTGTTCGATAAAATTAAGCGCAACAAGTAATTTTCTCATCCCATGAAAGTCTGCTCGCGCAAAATTGTTGCGTCGTACAGTTTCCTGGGAGGCTAGTTGGGTCACTTTGATGGTGAATTCCACCGTGTTGGGGTCAGCACCTCCCAGTATTTTGCCAACTAGGATGTTGGTGACCCCGCTCTCCTCAGTTGACATGACTTGGTCTAGTATGTTGTTTCCCGGGATGGTTCACGAACATTCTGGGTCATGCCATTATCAGCGATAAACATCGTTAATTTATTGCCTGGGGCCTGTGAAGTTAGGCTCACCCAATCAATATAAGGTAAATTGAAGTCGCTGAAGATGATAGTCTCGTGATTATTCGAAACTATATCTTCCAGCTTCTCATAAAGCTGGGCATCTTGTTCTGCAAAGGTGTGACTGTTGCGGAACACCAATGCCAGCTTCAAGGTCGCATGGGCAACTTCAATTTCTGCATTGATTATTTCGCAAGAAATTGTGACGAGCGTTGCTATATGAAATGGATGCAACATCACGGACCATCCCCCACGTTTACTAGTGGTGAGCTTGTCTACGCTGAACATTTTGTAGTCTGGTAGAATTATCTCTGCTACCAGGTTTCTACTATGGAGATCGAGCCATGTTTCGTTTATGACAATGACATCAAACGAGTGCAGGGTAGCCAGTCCCCGCAGTTCGTCGAGCTTACTAGTATAGGAATACGCATTTTAGAAGAAGACCTTAAGACGGGGCGTGTCACGGTCTTCGATTTCTCAATGGGAAGGGTCTTGATCTGGCGGCTGTGGACCAGGATCTTGACAATCCATGGAGTTGCCTTCTTGTGAGCCCTGTAACGCTTCGACCGTGTCCGCAGCTTCTTCCTCTTGGAGCGACTGATTGACCATCGCTCCCGTCGGGGAATCTGCTGAGAGCAAGGGGCAGTCTATGTAAGGTTCTTTATGGCAAAAACTGGTCCGTTTAAAGCACACTGCCCTGGACCCCTTACTATTGGGCATAGAATTTCTTAGCGCTTAGATGGTGCAGTCTGTTGTTTCGGGTTTTTCTAATTGCATTCAGGTGTACGCCGTCTCATATGAAAATATCGGGCCTCTCCCGAAAGTCATCAAACAAGTTGGTGAAGGATACTCCATTGGACTTGCAAATAGTCTCGAGGGCTCTATTTGTATAGGTTAACTTACTATACAGCTCGTTAGTATCATTCATTTGCGGTAAGATGGATGTGGTAGCCACTTGATTCGTTTTTGACTTATGGTTAGAAATCAGCTGCCTATACTAGGCTAGCAAACATTCTGACCTTGTCTTCTTAGGATCATTGATGCCTTCATGTCAGGTTATGAGTGTCTCCCGGCTAGAAAACTCAACCTCTGAAAGGGCATTTTGATGTTTTATAGCGTGGCACCGGGTTGGCAAATAATCCGCCACTTTGCCTAACATATGTGAACGAGTTCACCCGCCTGGTGCCGGAAGATTGGGTCCCCTAGGACATGTGTCTCAGTTTCGTCGTCCAGGTCGGTGAACTTCTCATAAGTGTTCCGCGTTGGCATCACAAACGCGGGCCGGTTAACTTAGATGAACCGGATCTGGACCTTATGAAATCCATCCGAATCTACGCCGCCACGTCGTGGTAGGGTGCGGTTTCGATCCGCGGATGTCTTGATTCGAGGTATCGACTTAATTCCGGGTTTGGATTTCCGGGCAGTCGATGACCTCATGGCCTGACGCGAAGTAGGTACCCTGAGTTTAGGTTTAGGGGTGGGAACGAGTTGCGACCTCACAACCTGCACCGGTAGCCCTGTCCTGGGCTTAGGGGTAGAGGCGTACTGCCGTTGCTGACTCTTACCCAGGTCGTCACGGTATAATGACAAGGAACTTCCACCAAGGCTCTTTCGTGATCGAACTGGGTCCCCCGGTCAATCCTCTCCCGGGATGCCTCTCCATCCAGCTGTAGAGCATGGACTACCAACTCGTTAACTTTCACTCGTTTCCTCGTCTGTTCCGCCAGGCCCTCACTAGCCTTTTTGATATCAGAACGTAAGTTTTTACAGAGGATTGCCGCGAAACTCTCAAAATCACAATTCAGTTCTCACCACCGCAACCGACTCACAGGTACTCCCAATCTCCTTTCGCATCGCCATACACTCACCTACGACAGTGCGCAGTTGCTCCTCGATGACCTTTGCCGAAAGGTTTCCGTCGTGTCCCCCGTCGCCGTTCCTCCTTCGCAGGCCCTGGAAGGTCCCCAGGACCTGGTCGATCCTTCCATCCAGCTCACAGAATCGACAGACGAGGTTCTCCGCGTCTTGCATCTTGAGTTCCTGAAGAAGTGACGGCTCGTCCTGGCTAAGCTGACCGAGCAGTCCTACAGAGTAGACGGCATCCACAGACGTCGTCCGGGGGAATCTTTGCACTCTCTTTCCGCACGCGCGCGCTTATTTACACTTATTATTTGGGTTTTCAGCTCTCACACTTATTCACAGGCGATTTTCAGTCAACTTACACTTAATACAGCTCTTAAAGAACATTGCTCTTAATTAAACAACACAGAGAGTCTGCACAAAAATAACACAGAGAGTCAGTTAATAATCTGCCCGTTATCAAATGCGAAATGCGAATACTAATAATAGTAGTAGTAGTAGCAGGCCTTGGACTGGCTTTTGATTCCATTCTAGCAGTATTTCAAAATTAAATTTGCAGTACAGCTAGCTCAGCCTAGTTGAGGTGCCCATCATTCATGGGCTGTCGAATGATGAAGGCTCCAATGGTGGTTGTTTCCACCTTGGCGCATTAATCCCACGTTACGTTATCTCAGTAAGGGTATTGATTATTCTTCCAGTGTTCGTCGAAACGGTTTTTGAAGGTGATTGTGTTATTACTGTTAATCACATAATGTGGTAATCGGTCCCAAATTGTTGGTATCTTGATTTGAAAACAGCTTTCGCCCATTGATGTTCTGAATAATTATAGATGCATTTTTGTTCTATTATTTTCTGTTCCTTTGATGATTATCTCGGTCAAAGAGGCCCTCGTGGCTAGCTCTAGTAAATCGGTCCTGGTATTTGATGAGTTTTATTAACAGACCTCTACGTCGTCTTCTTTCAACTGATAGCAGTTTAAGTTCGTCAAGTCTATGCTGATATGTCTCATTTTTCAGTTCCGTATTTTTTTTGTTGCTCGGTGCTGAACACGTTCCATTTTTTTAACATCCCCTCCTAGGTGAGAGGACAAAACTGTGCTGCAAACTCCATTCGAGGCCTGACGATTGAAGTATAAAACGGAAGTACTTCGTCCCTGGACTTGTAGTGGAAGTTTCTGGATATAACGTCAAGGACTCTATTGCATTTCTTGTAGCTAGCTTCCACTGGGTTTTTCCACCTGAGATCTTTGGTGATTAATATTCCAAGGTCTCATTGTCGGTCAATTTCAGTCATATGCTGGTCTGCCATTACGAGAGCAGAATGTCGATTTTCCGATGCGATGTTCATCACAGTGCATTTTCAATCGTAAAGTTCATTTGCCACTTATCAGACCAGTCCACTAGTTATCTAGATCCCTTTGGATAGTTATGCGATCTCGCTCACTGTCCGCTTTCCAGTTGAGTTTAGTGTTGTCAGCAAATTTTGATAATTTCCTCACGATGTCGGTGTCGAGATCATTCATATAGCTTTTAACGGGAATGGGCCCAAGAAAACTGCCCTGGGGTACTCCTGATGGTTTCGTAACCCAATGACTTTTTCCTTGGCAGATACATATATAT
>SDVV010004630.1:0-19996 GCA_016164225.1 Gammarus roeselii
GCAAATTCTAGTTGAGCGACACAACATTACTCGTGCCTACCATGTCTGACGTCACGTCCGACCTCTGCGGGCAAATTCTAGTTGAGCGACACAACATTTCTCTTGTCTACCATGTCTGACGTCACGTCCGGCCTCTGCGGGCAAATTCTAGTTGAGCGACACAACATTACTCGTGCCTACCATGTCTGACGTCACGTCCGACCTCTGCGGCAAATTCTAGTTGAGCGACACAACATTACTCTTGCCTACCATGTCTGACGTCACGTCCGGCCTCTGCGGGCAAATTCTAGTTGAGCGACACATCAGCCTATAGACCAGTTACTCTCGTCAACAATCTCTGACGTCACGTCCGACCCAGAGCTCTCTATGCCGGCTCTTTATTGATTACCCAGAACAATTATGCCGCTGCCTATGAAGCGCAAAACATACCAACCGCCACGTTCCTCCCAGACTTTGCGGTCATGCTATGCCAGGCTGATTTTGGTCACTCTGGGGTCACCAGTGTGGTGATCGGGTTGTTCTTGTGGCTATGTTGAATAATGAAATGATTGAATTGGATATGAAATGAGATTGCTGATGATTAATGATGGTCAATGACCCATGTGGGCTTACGATTGAAACGCGCTGATGAATTGGATGCGATTATTGAAATATAAATTGAAAAGGAGGGCCTCGAAATTGCCCTGTTGACGCAGGAGATCAATTTAACCCGTTCGTTTTGATGTATTTTAATAATTATATCAATTCAAATCGTTTATCATCAACGCATGTTTTATAATCAAACTCGTGTGTCAACAGGGCAATTGCAAGGCCCTCGTTCTTCAATTTAAATTAGAATAATCTCATTCAATTCATCAACGCGTCCTAATTGTAAACCCTCGTAGTTCATTGACAATCATTGAGCATCAGCAATCTCATTTCATATTGAATTCAATCATTTGATTATTCAACCTAGCAAACAACCCAATCCCCACGGAAGAACTGATTGCACATATTCAGTCCTTAGCTATTATTTCTTACTCCCTTAGGCATCTGTTAGGTTCACGGGCCGCATGGAGTCACGGTCAACCGGGAGGGGGGGAGGGGGGAACACCCTTATTTCCCTTCAGACTCCCCTCTTCTTCACCCTTTACTATCTTTCCTTTTCTCCCCCATCCTGATTTGCTTACCTTTAGTACCTCATTTGCATCATACTTTAGGTTCAAATTTCCTTAAACTTGTCTCAGACTCCTTCTTAACAACTTTCATAATTGTCGCTACACACGAACACACGCACACACAGACGCACACTCAAACATTCACATACCGGTTCTAACTATTCATTTTTCTTCTTTCCATTCATGCTGTTCTCATGCGTGAAATTCCTTACACCTTGTGTAGATCTCATGCATGGGATCCCCGTTTTCTGTCTATTCTTTACCTTCCCCCTCAGCAGGTGCTGGAGCGTGTAGCCCAGCACCTAAAGAACTACTGCGGATCCTTGGGGCTCTAAAGCAGGGTAGGTAGTGTGTTATTCCTCCTTACTGTCATCCGGGGAGTGCTGGGACCATACGGCCTCAGCACCTTAGGAGTTCCTGTACCTCCTGTGGCACCCATACATACCATAGACGTTCGCCGCGTAAAGAACTTTGATTTTGCGCTGTATTAAACCTAACTCGAACATCAAAACACCTGTGCAAATGAGGTGGTCCCTCCACTTCATTACGCACAGAAACAACAACACATTTTACGAAGATACGCATCAACTCTATACTCTCTCGTACGCGCTAGTACGCGAATATGCAACAATTAAAATATGTACGGACTTCATCTTGACAAAACTAATATTTTCGCGCACGAGGCCGTGCGGACTTACCTAAATCAACGACGGTCGCGCCCTACGGGGGAGCCTATTATGACTCACGTTGAGGCTCTGGTGGAAATGAGGCCCAAATCAAATCAAAATCAAACATTAAAAGGAGAATAAAAACAAAGGCTAACGTGATGCAGCACTATTTGCTGGGATGACATACGGCGCCAGAAGGACGATGACTCCAGTGCGTCAGAAAGCCTCGTCACTCTGATTTAATCTATTATTTCTTATCAAGTTAAGTCTCGTTTCATTTGTGTAGGTCAACTTTTTTCTATAAATTCATCTATTCTAGGATTCAAACAAAGGTGAGTATTTTATTATTATTCATAAAATAGTAAGTGATTGCTTTTCCCTACTGGCAGTTGAGTTTGCTGAATCGTGAACCTATATCTAGAATGGACAGGTGACTGAAGAGTCAAACTTTAATCAGGTTGCATTTTTCAGCAAAAATGATAACTATTCTAGTAGTCAAGTTGAAAGGAATATGGTTTTGTTATTTTAAAAAATATGGTCTTGTATTTCTTCATTATGTATATCAGCTTGTTGGGGTGGATGGATGATTATTCATTTTATAGATAATTAACACTTTATTTTAGTATTTTATTATTTCTTCTTGCTTGCGCATTATTTTCCTCTGCCATTTTTTCATGGTGATAAATTTTGCATTGGTTATTAATATTATATGTATCGAGGTAGGTTGAGACAAGGTGACCCAGGGAGGGAAGGTTTTCGTGGGACCCGCGGGACACGGGGACCCGGAGTTTCGAGAACCCGGGGGACTTGGGAGACCAGGCGGATTTGGGGGATCCATTTGGACCTTTCTGGGGCCCTTTGGGACACCCTTGAAACCCTTTAGGACCTTTTTGAGAAACTGGGGGACCCTTTAGAGTCCCCTCTGAATCCTGGAACCTCTGCTCCCCCCTCCCAGCGCTGTAAAACCCATACACAGATAAATGTATATATGTGAGATGCTTGAGTAGAACAATTGACCATTACAGTCGGCGGATGGCTGGCGCAGAGGGCGAGGGTCGCGTTGTTTCTAGTCGAGGTGCGTCGAGATCAGTCGAAACATGTCGAGGCGAATCGAGTTGGTCGCGACGAGCCGAAACTAGCCGAAATGATTCGAGAAAAGCCGGGATGAGCTGAGACGAGGGGTCTCGGGGGGTGCAAGGGAGCCCGGGGACATCGGGCTCTTTTGCGACTCAAGGGACCAATTCCCCTGCGCCCTATCCTCTTGAACAATCATTGCGAAATCAATAATCTGAGCAGTTTTTCTGCCCGTGACGAACCTGATCTTACTTTCTTTTTCACGATCCACAATATTATATCTTGGAGTATTTGTGCGGGAGTTCGTGTTTGTGATTTTGTGAAAGGGTATTTTTTGTTCAGTCTGTGCTCGCTCGCGCGTGCACGGACCATATGCAGTTTCTGGGGTTGACCTGGACTGCGCAGCTATAAAACCTTGTGACGCGTTGTAGACCTTGCACCAATTTCGACGATGCTGTCTGTGCGCACTGTCGCGCGTGCATGTTATTCCTGGAGTTCTGAGTGGTTGGAGGCGGGGATTTGTTTTGTCCGAGTCTTTATCTTGCCTGAATAAATAAATTGTACTAGAAATTAAATAAACCGCGTAGCTGTAAACATTGTGTTGCGTTGCTGTCGGAGCTGACTTTGTCGGTGTAGCTATGAACCTTGTACCAATTCCGACAAAACCATCTGTGCGCACTGGTGTGTGGACATATTAATCATGAGGGTCTGAGGGGTTTGAGGTGAGGATTCGTTTCGTTTCATTTAAGTCTTTATTTTATCTAAGTAAATATTGTACCAATACAGCTGGATTGCGTAGCTCTCAATATTGTGTTGCATTGCTGTCAGAGCTGACTCTGTCCGAGTAGTCGTGGTCCTTGTACTAATTTCGACGATACTATGTGTGCAAGCTGGCGTATGGACATATAACTCATGAGGAGAATCTGAGGGGTTGGAGGTGAGGATTCGTTTCGTTGCATCCGAGTCTTTATCTTACCTAATGAATAAATTGCATTTGTACAACTAAACCGCGTAGCTGTAAATATTGTTTCGTTGCAGTCGGAGCTGAATTTGCCCGTGTAGCTACTGACCTTGTACTAATCTTGCCGATGCTACTTGGACGCACTAGGGTGCGTACATATCACTCTTTACGTTCTAAAGGATTGGAAGCAAAGGTCCGTTTCGAGTAAGCGTTTTCTCTATTGCACACCAGCGTGCGTCTGACATTGCTAAAATGTTCACTTTTTTCTAACGTTATAAGCGTTTTTGTTTTTTCTTTGCACACTTAAGCGTGCGAGCCTACTGGAATCAATGATCATTTAGCCCTACAGGGGAGCCTACTATGACTCACGATGAGGCTCTGGTGTAAATGAGGCTCAAATTAAATCAGCTTGCTAGAAAATCAACCCACAAAATATTAGAGGACAGTTTTATTCCTAAAGGAAAATGTAGGTTAAAATGTGAATTTTTGATCTGGTTACAAACTAACAATTTATGCTCCAAAAAGCAGTAAGAGGCAGAATCATTGGTATTGGCTAATTTTCACCAATATTAATACTTCAAAGACAGGCTTCAATACATAGCTACTTCTCTATAGTCAGACAGTAACACATGGTCAGGTACAGATTGCAATTGGAATAGTGTGAACATTTATAGCGACATCTGTATAGTCAGATAGTAGTCAGAGCCATACTGATCATGTATAGCTACATCTCTAGTCACAGTAACAGTCGTGGCCAGCTGCAGTAGTCTGTTTGAATAATGCTTCTATCTACAATTTTATAGTTAGCTGGTAATGAACATGAATACTGCTGGACATTTATATCTTTGTCTCTTTAGTCAGCTGGTAACGAGCATGTTCAGATATGTAGTGTTTAAATGACGCTGATTATATATAGATACATCTCTATTGCCAGACTGTATCAATCACGGTCAGGTACAGTAGTCTTGTTGAAAGAAGAGCTAAAGTTAGCCTTCCAATGTTAGCATTCTTTTTGTGAGTGGGAAAGCTAATTTTGCTTCAACTTGTAGCTGGGAACCCAAACAAAATAACACTAACAAAGCTGCTTCCGGACACACTAAATTTTATTCAAAATGTTATTTATTAAAATTGTACATTATTTTTATCCCATTGCTGCCTAATATGATGTTGAACATGAATGTGAGGGAGTGCAAGTAAACATGACCCAAAAGCTGTGCAGAACTGGTTGAAGCAGCTCTGTTAAATACTCGAATATTCCTCTACTTGAAATGTGCTACCAAATTTCCCTTTGCTCCAGCATAATGAAAGGTATATACTCCCTGGCTGAAATGAGGCTTCTACCTCTTTTGATTTACACACTTAGTGCTCAGATTACCTGTCAGTGTTGAGTGAAATACTAATTCTTGCTACAATTTCCAATCGCCCATCAAAATTCATATTTTATACATTTGACAGTGAAGTTTTTATGAATGTATCTATGTATAGAATCTTGTTCAACATTATCTGTGGTGAGATAGACCAACTAGTGGTAAAGCTGCACCACTTCATCATCAAGAGGTTACACAGGTGGCCAAGCTATGATGAGGATTTCATTGGTGCCAGAACAACATTGACTCCAGTGCACTAGAAAGCCTTGGCACTCAATCTAATCTGATAAGGATATTTGGTTTCAAAATAGAAGGCTGTGAGGACTAGTGCAATGAATGAATGATGCAGCAAATAGTGCAAAAAAAAAATTATCATGCAAAATAACATTTTATTTTTGAGTAAGATACATGTATATCAACAAGCAAGCTCGTCATATTATGTTGATTTGATAATTAAATTTACTTTGTTCAAAATTCTTGGCGTTTGTTCAAACTCAAGTTGTAGTCATCTGGTATCCATTAATGGAAGTAGCATTGCATTAATCTGTTTTTAATGTTGTAACAGTGGTGGTGAATGACCCTCTCCGTCCCGAGTACTCCATGCTCGCCCACCCTGATGGCAGAGTGCAGTTCAAGCCAAGCCTTAGCCTCATTCGATACAAGATTGTGGCAGACATAATCCAGCAGTTCATCTTCTGTGGGTTCACCATCAGAAAGGTGGGTATTTGGCCATGGATATACTAACATGACAGAAATGGTTTCTGTTCCCCAATGGTCAGGACCCTATACTCATTAATTCGAGGCGGTGATGATGGCATACCAGTTTGCAATTAGATGATGGTGTAGATACCGGTTAGCAATGTGGGCCTGATGACATATGCGTCTGTGGTGTGGTCGCACATCGCAATTTGACCCTGTAGGAGAGTTTTCTATTTGGTCCTGATGGCACAGCATCAGTGCAGCAATTTGAGCATGAATATGAATTTCTTGATATTTTAGGCATGATAGTAAACCTGTTGACAATTTGGTCATAATTGTAAACCTGTTCTCAATCTGGATATATTTTACTTGCAACCTGTTGATTTTTTTAATCATATAAACCTGTTAACCCAAACATAATATGGCAATACTTTGAACCAACCCCAATTTTGAGTTTGACCAGGAAACAAAGGTGTTTTTTCTGGTAACTGATGGATTGTTCTGTGTTGTGTAATGGGCTGCAACAGTTTGTTCCTGTTTGCTTCAGGTTGTGGACTTGGGCTGTAGTGACAAGAGCTTCCTCATGCACGGTCTGCTCAAAATGCCTGCTATCAGAGAAGTAGTCTGCCTGGACCAGCATCTTAGTAAGCTGGTGAGTTGGTCGTTAGATAGTTTCCATCATGAACATGCACACCAAGATTGTACGTCTGTTCAATAGTTGGAAAGTTTAATGAAGTTTTTATCATTTATATAAGCTGCAATAAAGTTGTTTTCTTCAAATTGTTAGATGTTCAAAACTTTGATTGAATATTTGAATTCAAATGCTAATTTTATCGCCAACTAAAATTTGCTGTAGCTATACAAGAAAGAGGCCACTTACTGGGACCACTGCAAAGTAGCTGGTGAACATTTGATTTTGGTGCTCTGTAAATGCAACAATTTTCCAACTCTGTCTTAGGCATAGCACAATGAAAACATTTGACAGGGAACAAGAACCTGATCATGTGGGCTTAGGCTACATCACCTGAATCGCAGATGCAAATATCAGACGTTTGTTGTTGCTTAGCCCCGGTTTCACATGCGGTGGCGGAAACGGGCTGACCAAAATCCGCGGTACTCACAGGCGCGTGCGCATCTGTAACAATTAGCTACTTGAACCAATCAAAATGAATCGTATATCATATGCATCTTATATGAGACCTTTATTTTGGTTGTAATTTTTTTGATCAACAAGCAGTTCTTTTATTGCCAGCATCACTGAATGAGATATTGACTCACAATCATTTAGCACTATTTGAGCGACTCTTCTGTGCTGTCAAGACAAAGTTGCTGCTTATATGCTTCCGAGCGCATCTAGGGCATGACCACATCCAGCCACTCCCACCTTTTGATTCTTTTGTGCAGGTCGAGGAAAAGATGTCATTGAAGATTGAATATGGGCTGACACATTCACTCCTGCACCATTTCATCTTCGTGCAGGTCGAGGAGAAGCTGCTGTTCCAGGCAGACGAGGACCGTCGGGCGTTAAGCTTGCGCGTGCACCTCATTGAGGCCAACATCCTGGACGTCCCGCGCCCTATCTCCAGGCCGCAAGTGGTGACTCTCATCGAAGTGTGAGTCGGAGAGCCTGACTCGAACAAGACCCTCTTGCTTAGTGAACTCACCCTCCCCCCTCCCCTTGATAGACCATTTTCAATGGTAGGCGGTTGGGTTTCAAAGAGAACAAGGTGTGACATCTCTCAAGTACTCTGATTTCAGCAACTCAAACTACGCAAACCAACTCTTTGAAAGAACACGTTATCACTTTCCAACGACAACAGATTATCATCTTTTATCACTGCCTCCTTCCTTGTCTCCTCTCACTCTCTTCACCTTTTGTCATAACATCTTCCTCGTCAATATTCTCACTCAACTGCATACCCTACCTCGCCTCAGCGTCCCTCTTTGCTCTCTGCACCATACACTTTATCTCTTTTCTTCTTAATAGTTGTCATAAGCAACCACAGCAATTTTAACTTGAACGTTCCACCCCTCGCCACCCTCCCATCTACCCCTGCCCTCTCTGCTCACACCACACACTTTGCACACATCCCGACTCCACACCTTTCAACGTCTACTATTCTTCCTCAACATTCCACTAGCCTTGCTTTCCCACCCACACAGTCATATTCTTCCTACAACGCCAGCCTAATCTTCTCGGCTCTGCTTGCCAAATTCAATTTACTTGTCTTCACTACCTTTTTATACTATTCCTGTTTCCTTTCCAACCTCTACTCTCAAATCTTTCTTCCGTCTGTATTCCAAATCTTTCTTCCACTAGTAGTTCAGTTCAGCTCCGCTGAACTTGGACCATTCAATCTAGTCTAATCCACCTTCTCTCCCTCTCAATACTGGTCGTTTGCCAAGCCGATAAGAGTAAGCTTGGTTTCTGCACGATTTTTATTTGATGTATAAGCTGAAAAATCACATTCAATCAGGAACTTGAAAATGACCCTGCTTATGTTTCTATGTACTGCTTTAGACCCGATCGTGAACATTTTGCTAGAAACATTAGGCTAGCTAATGCACCGTTTCTCATGGGGTGACGAACGGCCGTGAAAAATGTCTGGTCGTCAACAGCATAAATTGAAGGTTCTAGGGCGCCTATTTCTAAATTGGCCGAAGACGAATCTTCCTTGAAAAACACATTTTAGAACAGATTGTTGATTATGTTATGTTGGTAAGAAAAACAACGTTTGATGACACGAAATTTCACGACTGCATGGCCTTGACAATTTTAACAACAGGCTGCATCAAAAAAGAGTAGGTGCACGGATGCATAGTAGGGTACGTCTTGGCGTCAATTAGCATATGGCAGAAAGAAGGCTGCTGCACATAATGTATGCCAAAATTGGGTAGTTAAGTGTCTATTCTGTCAGTGACGTTACAATCCTGGATTTAAAATGGTCCCTTGGTGTCATTAGATCGGTGCGCAAATTAGAGATATTATAGAAGTAATTGAAGTGCAGGAAGCGGTGCAGTTACAAGTTTCCCGTGTCTTCGATTTTTTTTCCCCATTAGCTACTTATTCTATCGTGTAATCACTGTTCATCTCATGAAAAACAATTATGACTGTCCAGTGGTAGAATGCTGGCTTTTTCTGACATGAGGGGCCACCGCGTTGGAATGAAATTTGCCTATATCTCAGTGTGTGGGCCTTGGAGTCAATTCGCCAGGAAAACTGGCTCTGCATGCAACGAAAACGTTTGCATGGCAGCTTCCGATTGGCTGTGTGAGAGCATAACCAATCAGAAGTGGCCTCCTGGCGAAACGTCGTCGTTGCAGACGCCATGGGTAATTGACCACGCTGACACCCGTGTTCGACCAACCGAGTGACTTGAGGACCGTTTCATGCCGAGCCCCTCGCTGAAATCTCTGCTTGTCAGTGGGGTGTAGAATATGGTATCACCTAATACAAAGGCAACGTCTTCATTTTACTGTGAACTTTGGATAAATTTATATATGCGCTCAACTATTTTCTTCCTGTTCTAGCTCTGATTAAAATACTTGTTCCAGTGCCGTATAATGTGGTCACTGGTGCCACGGGCTGTCAGAAAAATTAAGCATGAAAAGTAGCTATGCTGCAGTTATTTTGACCAGTTTAGGTTCCCCAAATGCGGTTCTATAAAAATGTACTGGCGTCCCATAGTGTCGAATATTTGCATCAATGCACAACAAATTACGCTTCAAAAACACGCAGAAACTTGTTTAACTTTTCAACTTTTCAGAAACTTTTCTTCGAATTCGGACTAACCCCAAGTGCTAAAATCAAGTTCGACTAGAACACTTCTCTCTACCCTAACCTCATATTTGATTGTCATGTATACCTCCCTTTGCCGTCAATAGAGGTGCCACAAACACGTTTAGAACACGTAGGCTACTCTATCCTAACCTCATATTTGATTGTCATGTACTTCCCTTTGCCGTCAATAGAGGCGCAACAAACACGTCTAGAACTCGTATCTCTATCCTAAACTCATATTTGATATTCATATTTACCTCGCTTTGCCATCAACAGACGTGGCACGAACTTTTCTCGTAGGAACACGGCGAGACTTTCTCCTTGTGGGCAGTAACGATATGGCAAGAAAGCACCGGCCGTTGCAGAAGGTGCTTCAAGAATGAACCGACATCTTGTGGGGGTTAAGATTCTTCCCAACTACAGGTCCTTCGTCCAGACACATCTCTCCAGCTAATGCTAACTAGGCAGTCAATAGTTATTTCATTTCATACTGAATATGTGAATCCACATTTTTATGTTTTTCATGCTAAACGCTAAATTTTACGTTCACTAAATGAGAGCCCTACGGTATTCCTATATTAGAGCTCATGGTAATGCTCGGAGACACGCGAAAAAACGCTAATTTATTGCACCACTAATCAATCGGTGACAGAAAAATAGTAACTCCAATGTGCTTGGAATATCTCGCTCAACTCCAATAATGTATTGTGCGTGTATTTTATCTTTTCAGTATTGAGCACTTCCAAGTAGCTGACTTGCCACGGCTGTTGTGGATTGTGTTCTGTCTAATGCAGCCTCGCGTGATTATCATCACTACTCCCAATAGCGACTTCAACTCGACCTACCCTCTGCCGGGGGGCAAAAGATTTCGTCATCACGACCATAAATTTGAATGGAACAAGATGGAGTTTCAAAAGTAAGTGCTCTTATCATCACATGGTCTATGTACAAGGCGAGCGCCAAAGATATAAGCGTTTTAAAATGGCGACCACATTTTTCGTATACGAGATAGGAAACTGAAACAAAGCTTCTTGGAAATGGAGCCATTTTATTTTAATTTTCACGTACAGTAGTTACCTTTCAAAATGACCTTCGTTTGCTGCAGTCCCCTTTTCAATGCGACGGGCAAAACTCGCGAGTTGCTGTGCCTGGCTGAGAGCGTCGTGTGGTGGCAAAGAAAACAGGTGCAAGTTTAGGAGTAACAGCTGGGGATCGGTAACATGAAATGAAAACAAGCAATGGCGCTAAGATACTCCACTGTTTCAATATCATAAGTTTAATATCAAGATGGTTGAGAACTCCTGTTTGGTACTCATTGTCTTGGACTGGTCACCCAAAGCAATGAAGCCACGTAATCCCATAACAATTTGATTTTTGGAGTGGCACGGAATGATCGTCTGTATCAAAGGCTTATTTGCGGTCAATAAATATGTGCAATGTTGCCTTACATTGTGGGGTGGTTAGGCCATCTTGGTGGACACTTTCTTTTGGAAGTCAATGTGATGCGAGGAAATAGATGATAGTTCATTTACAATCCAAAAGCCTCAAAGCCAAAAAACCTGTCGAAAACCCTGCTGTAAAGTGGAAAAACCTAAATTCGACCACAGTTCGAAGTAATGTCTGTCACCGAATTTGAAAACTAGAAGGAATTTGTGGCATTTGTAAGGTTATTGGCGAAGGTATTTTTTTCATGCAACTGATTTATAAATTGTCTTAGTGGTTTCACAATTGAACGTCTGTCTACAAATGTAGTAATTTTTGCTACAATTTTTTTGCTACATTCAGCAAATGGGACTCGCCGAACACAATATAAATTTGAGATATTTA
This sequence comes from Gammarus roeselii, assembly GCA_016164225.1. Taxonomy (NCBI): domain Eukaryota; kingdom Metazoa; phylum Arthropoda; class Malacostraca; order Amphipoda; family Gammaridae; genus Gammarus; species Gammarus roeselii. The sequence continues at coordinate 11,535 of SDVV010004630.1, forward strand.
CATCAATATTATTAGACTTAGCAGAAATTTAAATGAATGAAATTTTTTTTGTAGGTAATGTACCGAAAGTATATATGTTTCGAGGTGGAAGAAAATATATGTTACTAGTTCGGATTACAGTGGAAGTATTTCGAATAGAGACGCTCCGGAAGTGAGTTGTTTGATATTAAAAGGCAGTACAGGTAAGTGCTGGCTTCAACTGGGTAGGTGCTGGCTTTCACGGACGCCGGTGCTAGTACCGACTGAGGTAGGTGCTGGTTGTTGTATCATGAACAATTTCTAGTCCAGATGTAGATAACGGAGCAGAGTGACGCCTCGAGCTTCTGCAATTCACTCCAAGTGTTGATGAACATCGTGGAGTATCTGTGCATCGCAGCGTCGTGATTCGGCGGTCTAACCCGCGCGTTGACTCTCCCATCCACGAAATTGCACCCAGAACCCTTCGCGGTGTACTTTTTAGTTTGTCAGAAGCGTACATTATGATGCTGCGGGTCTTGGCGAGGCTCTCATTCTACATTATGATGCTGCGGGTCTTGGCGAGGCTCTCATTCTACATAATGATGTTGCGGGTCTTGGCGAGGCTCTCATTCTATATTATGATGCTGCGAGTCTTGGCCAGGCTCTCATTCTACATAATGATGCTGCGGGCCTTGGCGAGGCTCTCATTCTACATTATGCTGCTACGGGTCTTGACGAGGCCCTCATTCTACAATATGCTGCTGCGGGTCTTGGCGAGGCTCTCATTCTACATAATGTTGCTGCGGGTCTTGGCGTGGCCCTCATTCTACATTATGCTGCTACGGGTCTTTCCGAGGCCCTCATTCTACAGTATGCTGCTGCGGGTCTTGGCGAGGCTCTCATTCTACATAATGTTGCTGCGGGTCTTGGCGAGGCCCTCATTCTACATTATGCTGCTACGGGTCTTGACGAGGCCCTCATTCTACATTATGCTGCTGCGGGTCTTGGCGAGGCTCTCATTCTACATAATGATGCTGCGGGTCTTGACGAGGCTCTCATTCTACATAATGATGCTGGGGGTCTTGGCGAGGCTCTCATTCTACATTATGATGCTGCGGGTCTTGACGAGGCTCTCATTCTACATTATGCTGCTGCGGGTCTTGGCGAGGCTCTCATTGTACATTATGCTGCTACGGGTCTTGGCGAGGCTCTCATTCTACATTAGGATGCTGCGGGTCTTGGTGAAGCCCACAATGTTCATAATGCTGCTGCGGGTCTTGGCGAGGCTTTCATTAACGTTGAGGGAGAATGGCTTCAATTTACATGAACATGGAATTTGACATGGCTCAACAATGAACTCGCTCGTATCTGGTTTCTGCCAAAGATACTATTCGCCAAGCCTTTTGGTAGCTAAAACGTTACAGTGGGTGACACTTTGCTTTCAGCCTTTCCTTAAGATGGTCATCGTCAGATTGAAGAGGCTTACTCTCCACCAGAGGCTATCTCGCCTTTCGTAGTCATCAGATGGGAGTAGCTTTGCGCAGAGACAGTATCGTAACCAATGACGGACGACTGAGTTCGAAATTAACATCGCTTACTGTTCTCCGCGTCTGAGCTCCAAAGTTTCCAAAGTATAAAAGCTCATTTCTTTGCTGTATCAAAACAAAAGCCGGTCACCGCTCTAAGCCGAATATCGCTCAGAGACCGAATATATTCTTGTAAAGGTTAAAGTTTTCAACTTGATTGAAGAGATCGACCATCATCTTTAGATCGAGAGCAATAAGGCACCTCAGAGGGATACCCCTTGGGGGTATCCCACGCTCACCCGCCTTCCCGTGGTGTCCTCATTACCACCAAATTTTATTTGTCCCTTTGTGTAATTACATTTTGATTGAAAGATCCCTCCATCGTCCTTCCCTTTCAGTTTGTAGCTACAACCCCCCCCCCTTCTTTGGTGCACAGAGGTGAGCCCCCACTGACACCAGGATTTGTGAATTTAGAATCGAAACCAATTGAAATTGAAAAAAGCAACATATTGTCTGAATAAAAGGTTATAAAAACAAAAATCTTCTCAAAGAGATTTAGATTCATATTTAATTTTAGGAGTAAATTTAAGGATTAAGTTAGTGTATATATTCGTATATATAAAAGAAATAATTGTAAAGAAAGCACCACCTTTATAACCCAGAACCCCGAGTAGAAGCCGTGGATCAAACAACGGGCAAGAGAGAGGCTGACTGCCCCTCCAGAGCGTCGCACTCAAATCAGTCTGCAAGAAAAGAAGACGAACCCCTCAGAAGTTCCTCATCAACAGGAGACCTGACTCAGGTCGTAGTCGATGACACAAATGAACGCGTCTCGAAGCTGGACGCGAATATAATCGGAATGCAGAATACCCTAGGCAAGATGAGCAAAATGATGGGCCTTCACGAGCTGAAGACTGAGAACTGCTCGGCCCCCGCTAGTGAAGTCTGTGAACGCCTCACTAAGCTTTGAGAACCTTTTTGCAACTATGAATACCCAACTCGATGAGCTGATGAAGAGGATAGAGGCCAGGGAACCCGTCACCTGTTCGTGTGCTTCCGCCTCTGACCTCTCTGATAACATCGCTCTCCTCCCAGCCGAAACTCGTAACGCCCGAATACCAACAAAACGTAAAGAGGAGACAATACACACGATTTGATGACCACAACCTATTCAACAACAGCCCCGAATTCCCCGAACACTTGAAAATGGCATTCGATGTCTATGACAGACCGGATATTTGCCCCATATAAACTACGAGAAGAACTGGACTCCATGACTGGCCGTTCAATTCTCAACATCACCGCTAGCGGTGATGATAGCTTCACCGTTAGAGTAGACATAAAACTTCAAAGTGACACTATACTCTCTTGAAACATGATATGCAAAAATCCTTGCAAAATCATACCACACACAACTTTTTCCACGAGTTCAGGCCTGATTTACATCGAGGGTCTCCCGAGTGATGAAGCAGACGTTTTCATCACCGGACTCGTCCAATACGAGGAATGAATAGTGGAAGCGAAAATCGCACCAAAAATCAAACAAAAGAAGAAACACCACCTCGGCCCTTCTGCTTAAATTAAATTGCCCCACCCCACCTAACTGCATAGACTTACCTTTTTTTGACGCCAAAACCCAGGTTACACCCTTCGAAAGACGTCCTATGCGATGCTATAAATGCCAGAAATACGTACACACGAGCAGAGATTGTCACGGTAAGCAAAAATGCTCACACTGTTCCCGAGACGACCATGGTGCAAACAAAGTTGCTTCCTCAATGAACCCATTCACCATGATGAACTCGCTCACTAAACAACTGGGAGGCAAACCGATAAACATCAAACCAACAGGGAAAGAAGTATCTGGCTCACGTCGTAAATATCGAGCAAAGCAACGCCATACAAAGGATTACAAAAAAAAAAAAGTAACTCGAAATACATTTGTTCCCCAACGTTACAAGACGAATTATTACACTTCCAACTTCACTCCTAGAACTGACCTAAGCGCTTTTGCTGCAAGTTTAGCTAGGGATTACGGAGTCACCAAAGTTTCCCTAGCAAATGGATCAAACCACGAAACATCCACACCACCACATATCAAATCACTTTCCCAGAACGTGACACACCGGAATTCATAGTAATCCCGGGTGAACAGGGAAAACATAAACTTACCCGGTGGCGACATGGCTTGCAATGTGCTAAAAATGCCTTGAATATGGCAACGTCATCGAATACTGCCAGCCATACATACCCCAACGCTGTAAGAGGTGCGTCGGGGAGCATTACCAAAAAGACTGCACAGCCCACCAACCTAACTGCTACCACTGCTCATGCCTCCATGAGGCAGGCTACCGCGACTGCCAAAAGCAGATAACCCAAAAAGCAATGACTATCTTACAAAATGGCCACAAAGTCACTCGAAAACAAGCTATCCAAATCTTTTACGACGAAAACCCAAACTGTCGTCATTTAAAACACGTTGAAGCAGTTTAATCTACAACGAAGTCTACCCCACCAGACGACACTCGCGTACCGTCAACACAAACTATTACCATGACCTCAAAACCCCTGTCCAGTACTATCAATACCACAACCAGCCCAGCGACCGCCCTCTTAATTGAGGAGGGCGTCCCAAGCAACGAATCCACCAGTGCCCAGGAGAACACTGATGGATGCTGCCTCGGTCGACCACGACGAGATGTCCAATACCCCGAAAATCAAAGGCGGAGAGACGATTCTTCCGACGACGACCGCGAAGTAGGCGACGCCCTCTCGCCACGATGCAAAAAGATTAGCAACAGCCCACGAACCACAGCTCGCATCGATCAGTGCGGTGAACGACTTCTGACCGTCTTGACTGCGACCGCACCCCGCGAAAATCGAAGTGAGGTATTCAACCCTCAGCTAACATGCCCGACACTAGAACATCTCACAAGTGAGAACGACCATCGCCTGTGCGAGGATGCATTGAAGCTTTTCAACGAAGAACTGATACCCGAAACCACTGATCAACCATGCTCCGCACTCGACTCATATCCGAACAACTACTCCGCCCATCTTAATGTTTGAAAACCCTCCATAGAAGAGAAACGCACTCGCTCAAGAAGCAAGCACTAAGATCGTACTCCCGCGTCCTCTTCATCCTACAAGAGCACTCACAGCCGGGAACGCAGCGAGTCTAGAAGATCATGTTCTACAGAAAGTGGACCCTCTTGCGAACCCTCTCGATCTAAGACACCTGCGCCTCATCTAACTGAACACCGCGAAAGTTCCTACAAACCACGCTACCGCTCCAGACCATCAATATCTGGGCGTGAAACAGATTCGAAATGAATAACAACACAATACTTCAGTGGAATTGCCTGGGACTTAGATGCAAGAAAATGAATTATTATCGCTGATCTCCACCAATAAACCTTTGGTGGTAGGCCTCCAGGAGATCAAACTTCGGGACACTGCCACTTGTTTAATCTCTCAATATGTCATACACCGCCGCGAAGGCCACAACAATGTGACTGCACTCGGCGGAGTGGCACTTATGATCCGTCAAAGCATACCTCACCACCTCTTCCCTCTGAGAACAGAACTCCAAGCTGTCGCAGTGGAGCTGTGTATCTCAAGACCTATCACGGTGGTATCTATCTACTCGTCACGTAACCACGACCTCACGGAGGCACTAATGACCCATCTGCTTAAACAACATCATCATCCCGTACTCCTCCTTGGAGACTTCAACAGCTACCACGAAGTGTGGGGATGCGTGAGAACAGACCCCAGAGGGGTGATAATGGCCAACACCATAGACACTCGCAACCTGGTCCTTCTTAACGACGGACAACCAATACGGATCACCCTCGAAAGTGAAACCGCCATTGATTTATCAATCTGTTCCCCTACTTCAGCTCCCCAACTCTTTTGGGGAGTCCTTTTTTCAACACATGAGTGATCACAACCCAGTGATCATATCGCTCCTTACTAACCGACCAAACAATCCTAACACACAAGAACTTCGATTCAACTACCGGAAAGCCAGCTGGGAGGAATACTCGACACAGGTCGCATGTGACGATGTGGAGGGCCTTCCCGAAGGCATTTCAGAGCACGACCTTATCATACATCTATACGAGAAATTCTAAAGTGCAGCTACTGCATGCATTCCCCAATATGTACCCTCAACCTTTTTCCCAAAACCTTGGTGGTGCCCGGAGGTACAAGAAGCAAGGGATCGGCGTGACAGGATGTGTGAGGCCTTACGCCGCGCACGTTCCCCCAGGAACCGAGTAGCCTGGAAAAGGGAAGCAGCCGTGTTCCGCAAACTTAAGCGTGGAGAAGAAGCGAGAAAACTGAACCCAACTTGTCAACACAATCAATCGAAACATCCCTCTTTCACAAGTGTGGTAAACAATCAGACTTATCCAAGGTCGCCCGAGCGACCTATCCTTATACTGTCGAACGGAGACAGTCTATTCTTCATACGCGGACATCGCGGACAAACTAGCTCAGGCTTTCAGCCAAATATCACGATCAACAAATTATACGGCTTCTTTCCAACAGGAAACGATCCCAAGAGAAAGTGAGCATATCGACTTCACTTCCACAAATGAAGAATTCTACAAAAAACCTTTGTCCATCCATGAACTACAATATGCAATTGACCACACTCGTGAAACCTCACCCGGGCCGGACCGAGTGCACATTAACATGATCAAACACCTTCCTGACAACGCTCTCCAGCACCTACTAAATGTGTTCAATACGTTGTATTCCAAATTTATTCTTTCCCAACCAATGGCGGGAATCCGTAATTATCCCGATACCCAAACCCGGAAAATGCCCCAGCAACCCGCATAACTATCGTCCCATTGCCCAACTAGCGTCCTATGTAAGACTATGCTGAAAAAAATAAAAAACGCACGCCTAGTCGTCTTCCTTGAAATGCATGCAGGCCTTAACAACATCCAGTGCGGTGGCCGTAAGTGCCACTCCACAACGGACCACCTCGTACGACTAGAATCAGACATTAGACAGGCCTTCGTCCGAAGTAAGCATGTTGTTTCCATATTTTTCGACGTTGAAGAAGCATACGACACTACGTGGAAATACGGGAGCAGGAAGGATCTCCACCGTAAAGGTTTGGGAGGTCGCCTACCACGTTTCATCCACCAATTTCTACAAAACCGCACCTTCGGGGTAAAGTTGGCGACACTCCGTCTCCGTCATATTCGCTTGAAATGAGTGTCCCCCAGGGAAGCGTTCTCAGTGTCACTCTTTTTATCCTCAGAATCGATCAGTTAGCCGACATTCTTCCCAGAGACGGAAGACTGCTCTCATCGCTATATGTGGACGATCTACAAATGTGCTACAGACACCCCAGCCTCATAACAATTCAACATGAACTCCAGAAGTGCCTAAACCTAGTCGGGAACTGGGCTTCCCTAAACTGATCCCGATTCTCGCCCTCTAAAACTAAAAGCATGCACTTTACCCTTGTGCCCGGCTTACACCTGAAACCAGCCCTAACGCTGCACAACACACCTCTAGTATACGAAGAAACGATCAAATTCCTGGGTCTTGTGTGGGATCCTAAACTCACGTGGCGACCCCACATTGCAGCCCTGGCGACCCGATGCAAAAGGTCGACGGGACTTATCCAATCGGTAACATCCCTGAAGTTCGGTGCCGACATGGACACCGGAATGACGTTGTTCAGAGCAATAATACAATCGCGCATGGACTACGGAGCCGTTGTCTACGGATCTGCAGCCAAAACTACTCTCGACCCTCTCTCAACCATCGCAAACGATGCTTTGCGTATGACAACCGGCGCGTTCCGCTTCACTCCAATCGAATCACTTGACGTGCTCGCTAACGAACTTCCACTTCCGCTCCAGCGAGACGAACTTTCACTACAATACTATTTTAAGACTTCAAGTCTTATCAACAACCCATCAATCAGCCACATAACTAACATATCTGGTAAGCGCCTTTTTGCGGCTAGAAAGAGTATATGCCCACCGTTTTCCCTACGTGTGGACAACCTGCTGACCTCACTTAACATCAATCGAAAAGCTATTAAGCCTCCATTTTCCTACCGAATCCTTCAAATTGAAACACCAACATGGATGATCAACCCACCACCGGTCAACCTAGACCAGCAAATCTACCCTAAAGCAACTACTCCAACCAACGCGTACCGGCAGGAATTCCTAAGACTACTCGAGGAAGAATATTTAGAGCACCGCCACATATAGACTGACGGCTCCAAAACCGCGGACGGAGAGGTAGCCGCCGCTGTGTGCGGGGACCCCCCACTCTCGGCCACCTTCCCACAAGTGGTCTCCGTGCTCTGCGGAGCTTCGCGCACTCGAACTAACCGTCTCTGTAGCAAAAACACATCGCTTCTCCAATTACGTCGTATTCTCAGACAGTCCGAGTGTCCTCACCCAGCTTAAAACACTGCATTATGAACATCCTGTTCTACGCAAGATGCAGCACGATCTCTTCGTGGTGACCAAGACGGGTCAGGCAGTGGAATTCTGCTGGATCCCCGGGCACGCGGGAATAAGAGGAAACGAACTTGCGGACTCGCTTGCTAAACTGACATCTACTCACCAAGAACAATTCCCTATCATCAACTCCCATTTAACTTCCCGATGGGACGAAATGTGGCAGCAGAGTGGACAAAGAATGCTTTCAGTCAACCCTCAGTCGGGGAATGGGAAACGAAGTTCACCAAAGTGGCTATCACCGTGAAACACTTACTGATGGATTGCAACGCGCTCGCGGCAGCCCGACGAGCGTTCCTAGATCCCCCGTGCAACCTACAAAGCCTACTCGACGCACCCAACCGAGGCTGGTCGAGATCAGTCGAAACATGTTGAGGCGAGTCGAATTGGGCGCGACGAGCCGAAACTGGCCGAAATGATTCGAGGCAAACCGAGATGAGCTGAGGCGAGGGGTCTCGGGGGACTCGAGGAG
>SDVV010004631.1:0-19995 GCA_016164225.1 Gammarus roeselii
AGAGAGAGAGAGAGAGAGAGAGATGGTAATTGGTTTTCAAAACAATACTTTGTACTACTAAAATATCCACTTCACAAGCATTTTTAAACTTCAGTACTTTTCGGAGCATCAAATATTGTTTTAGCGAAGGACCAGCGGTTTCAAATCATCACCATCAATTTAGCTAATGATCCCAGAACTCTCGGGTCTGAGTATCCATATGCCTGTCTTTTAGATGTTTCAGCGGCTGCAAATAAAACTCAGCGTGACACGACTCCCGTTGTGCTCCAGTTCGACTGGTTGGACTGAGGCTCTGTCATAGCGAAACACTGGACCATCAATCAGTGAAAAAGTTCAAATATTGACCGTTCCAACGAGCACGTAAATGACCATGTTTATTCCTTCTTCTATCGTCATTGGGTCGATTAAAAAGAAACTGCAAAAAAACGATAAATGTAACACGGAACATGAGATTTTTTTTTTTTTTAAATCCTCCACATATGAATTCGTTCTTTTATCAATCATCTCTAATTCCGTGTAGAATTTCCCGGGCATTCATTATAAACACGTCTTCAGAAAAGCGAATTTAATTGCACTAACCATTTTCTGCCTATCGAAGCTAAGCCAACTCATTATTACTGTATTGTTGGTTGATAATCCCTAAAATATCAATTCTATTTTTCTGTAGGCATTAATTTCTTATTTAATTATGCCAACAAAAGTGTTATTCTGATGCTAGTTGGAAGCCCGCCATGCGGCCCCGTTTGAATACGTCGGCAATTAAATCCAAAAGCAAAAATGAATTAATTTCAGTAAATGTTGTGTGGAATACATACAATCAATAATGCAATCATATTACGGAGTTTCCCGATTCCACAGTCAACAATGTAATTGGACAGCAATTCGATCGATGTTCAATGATAGTTTAAGAATCACTGCAAAATCACATCAAGTGTCAACTATTTCCTCTTGCAAATCAAATACCGAGTCGGCGCTCACCTTCGCTCGGAACTAAACAATGAGACCGGCTGCCAATCGCCCCTCCGAGATTGCTTGGTGAGACAAGGCGAAGGAATTCCTTGTGGTCATTGAGGAAAGAAATGGGATTTATTGAGTAAATTTAAAGTTTGGCCAATTATTCGTCAAAAAAATGGAAGTTGCATTTAGAGTGCGGCGGTGACAACTGAGTGGATGGATTTATGAACATCTGAAGAGACGGAGTCGCGATTGAGGAACGATGATACGATTTTGTGAACAAATGATTCCCGGGAGGACGAAACGGAAAAAAAATGCAATCACTAGGTCACTAGGTTGATAGCTGACCGTTAGCCGGAACCAGTGTTCATTGTTGAGTTGAACTGTTCCTTCCCCTGAATGGTTATATCGTATGGGGCACAAATGAGACAAAACATTGAATTATTTGAATATCGCATTTCATCATCAAGTAAGTACTCACGACGAAACTCTGTGCCGATACCTCGAATCCGTTTCTCGATGTTCGTCGAACGAATTTTTTTTTATAATGCTTATTAAGTCTTATATGAACAGCGGGATTTCACCCATCATCTTTGTCTATGGACAGCCCTCTTACCCTTTTACCCTCTTACCCTCTTATCTATCTTGCACTGAAATTCCAGCATAGTCCTGTGCCAAAGCTCTGAAGTCCTGCTCAAAAAAGCTTCTCAAAGTCCCTGCCTGCTACTAACTTCCAACAGTCAAACAGCGTGTCGGTGTATGTGCTGGCCATGAATGTAGCGGAACTCTGTTTTTGGATCTCCATCCTTACCACACTGAAGATAAAGTGAGCTTTCTCCGCTAAGTGAGCCTTCTCAGCCCAATCCTCTTGAGGTCCAAGACTTTAAAGTAATAAATAGTGAACTTATTAGGAATAATGTTTTGAATCAGTGTTTTGAATGAATAACGAAAACTCTCACACCCCTTTCATAGGGAAATTCAAGCTGTGCGTCTACGGATCTTATTCGATACGGAGACTGCGTCAATCATAAAACACAGCATTTTGTGACAGTGCAAGGTAAGTTATGTTTTTACTATTACTTCTTTCGCCCAGACCTCCGTTGCTAGAGCCCCTCTGGAACAAGAAATATTCTGTATGTTTTTTGGTCAATTTCAAATCCCCATATTCAGCTTAGCGGAACAATTGACGATTGAATGCTTTGGAATAATTCCTGCTCTATTCAGAATTATGTCCAGTTAGTTCTCACTTCTCATTAGACGTTACTAGGTGAACCAACATCTTCTCGCTGCTCTGTTGAAGAGTAGTTGCAGTTCAGTATGGCAGTAATTCATATTATAAGTTTAAATATCATTCCACGACTGAAGGGCGTATACTAGTCTACTTTCTTTGTTTACGGAAGCGACGTTGATAGTGTAAGTGCTTCCCTTGTAACCCCCTAAGACGACGGAGAATCGTGATGCATTTGGAAAGCATATAGGAAATGTTCAAATCAGTAAGAAACCGCGATTTCGGCACATTGTTTAGAAACAAAATATGTAATATATTATATTTTCTATTTATTAGATGTTTTCCATATATACCGGTTGCAATGGCACCAAATTCAAGAATTCATAATTATATACATCATTTAAAACTCCGCGGTTGACGTGCAATGAACTTCCCTGGACAATTATTAAAAATTAAGTTCATTTACTCGGGACACAAAGAAGCAACCGAATGCTCTCAAATTCAACCACCAGAGCTCTGTCAGTATGAACTTTTACGACAAACGTAATGTGTCACAAGTAACAAAAAAAGCGGTTAACCCTGAATCACGCAAAAGGATTGCTGTACGGGATTTTTTAATTGTATTGAGTAAACAAACATTCGTTAGGATGATCTTTTTACATTTACCTTGCTAAAGTTTAATAAGGGAAAGTTCTCTTTTCATCCTCAATGTAGAAATACTATTTAACTCCTCAACGACGATTTCCTTTCCTTCTTCATTGGATATTCGATATACGAGAATTTCACTGCCATCAGGCGGCAGAGTGTGACAATTATTGGATTCCTGTGGCAAGCGTTTCGTGACCAACGAGGATGATGGTTACCTACCCAGCTCAACGCCTGAACCTGAGACAAGACAACAACAAAGGTCAACCCTGAAACTAACCGCCGCACTTCCACCTCGTGGCTTCCGAATAACTCATGTGAAAGTATCGCCTGAATGTTCTGTACCTTAGAAGGGCTATGAGGCGAAACGAGTATGCTCATTTGGCAGATTCAAAACCCTTGGGGTTTCAAAGGTTTGTGGATCTGCCCAATGACGATAGGAGAAGGTGTACATTAGTGATGAAGGTGAACAACGTCGAACCATAGAGTGAAAGAATCAAGCGAGCGAACTTCTACCGTAGATCAAGATTTTATGCCATGGCTTTGGAATTTTGTTTTCGACATTCCTGAAACACGAATTGAGATAATTTTCATGTGGCCTAAGAAATAACCATTTCTCGCTCTAGAATTGTTTGTGTATCACTGCTATAATCCAACCTCCCAGAAATTGACAAATTTTATTACTTTCATTCATGTCATAGCACCTATTGAGCTTGCACGTTCCCATTTTCACTTGCGTACGAAGAAACTCATGTGAATAAAATTAGTTGAAGTCAAGTTTTCTAGCAAAATGGGGATCTTCCTGAATCTATTTACTTACGAGTTGATTGGCTTCTGTGGATGGCTTGGAAGTCTTGTGTCCTGGGGAGTGCAACGTTGAAGTTCAATCCTTATTGACATTTTTGACGAGACGACTGCAAAAAATATGGCTAAAATTTCTTTCCCTGAAGTGAAATCACTGTAAAAATATATGTTTCAATGCTGTTTGAGAGAAAGTCTTCCAGTAGTAGAGAATTATCAAAGTGTTTTCTTCACACGTGAATATTACTGATACAGATACAGACACTAGCCCGAAAAATCGCAGAAAGTGTGATAGCTGACGGTCAGGCCCACCACATACTCTCCTCATGCACTCACACGCAATCAAGCATAACACTTCAGTAGTAAGCGGTCAGGCCAGTACTCCGCAAAACATAGTTTGAGTCAAGAGTCAGGTCCGAGGTAAGTGTCAGCAGCAGGGCCCGAATGCGTTTAATGATTTACCCCGCTGCTTCATAGAAACCGGTTCTCCTCCACCCACGTCCCTCCCGTTTCCCAACGAGACACCAAGAGCGGGAACGCACATCAAGGCAGCGTGAATCAATAACCATATGAACGTCTGTTCATGCTCGCCTGTTCGTGATGCTCTAGAAGCGAATCATGTACACTATTTTCACTTATTCTATGCTAGTTTCAATCTCTCGTGAGGTGCCAGCAGCAACACAAGGTTGATTCATATGAATAAGGACTCATTCCAACATGAATTTGTAGAACAATGACAAATATTTCACTATGCCGTTTAGAGACACATCGATCATTGGTGTGCTGACTCCTTCCGGGCGAGATTCCACCGTAACAGCAACATGCTGACTCCTATTGAGTTGAACAGCAGTTGGAGAATCATTCCGACTAGCGTAAAGCAGCTCATCGTTTGCCCCGACTATACAGCGATCCCCGGCACTCAGAGAACTTTACAGCTTCAATGCTAGCTCGGCATGATTAGATTTGCATATCTCTAATGGGTTCTATAACCCTAATGAATAGCTCAAGCTCAATGATATTTTTTCCTTTAATTTAAATGCCTAGCAACCATGGAGATGTTGGATTTTTTGAGACAAAAATGTTCGCGCTGTTTGTTGACGTTCTGAGTAATCAAGTATGAAGTTTTACACAAGCAATTCCAATCGCATTGTATCATGCGATGAAAAATGAAAATAATGTGGGTCTACAATTTTGAGCTGCAGTGAAATGAGTCACGTCAACCATAAGAGAAGAACGAATTTGAGCTAATTTTATACATTAGGAAAGGTCCCATGCCCTACCAAAAACATAAATTAAGTAAATGAGTAAATATACAAAAGATCTAATTTGAAATGTGCCGATTAAGGCTGATCGCTCACCCCAATTTTCACTGCATTTATGCGATACTCAGTATTATGAAAATAAAAAATTATTTCTCCACAAATTTCATTGCCACCCAATATGAAATTTACGAGTGGGGAGCCATTAAAGTTTTCTTTCTGTTACCTATCATTTCTGCATTTATATTGGTCACTGTGAATGTTAACATCGAATGATCGGGTTAATTCAAATGTGTGTGATAAACCGTGTGTGCAGAGTGATATTTTTTATGGGTTTGCAAAAAGCCAAGAAATTATCAACATCCTAGCATGTACATATATATTTAGAATGGTCAATCAGCACATATTTAATTCATTTATCGTGGGTTTCCATTGGATGCCTGCCCAATGATTGGCGTTCTTAATAACCTCAGCCGCTCTTTTGATTGATGCTGCATCATGAGAAAGTTGTTATGGCCAGATACTACGATATCTATTACAGTTCCCCTATTCGACGTGTTTCTGGGCACCAATGGCCCACCTAAATAGCAGTAATCAATAAAATTAGGTGTGGTTCATTGAAACAAACATGGAATTTTCATATACTGATCAGGTGAAAAAAGTGTTATATCTAAACATAAGAATGTAGAAGAAGACGAGCACAGAAAACAAGGTTTCAATTTTTATAAGAAACAAGAAACATCAAGTCTCAAAAACATGATCCAGAAGACATACTGGAGTTTTTCGCCATGTTTGTTCAATTACAATACCGCTCAATGAATCTGAACCATTTTTGAAACTGATGAAAACTAAGCCAAGGAAGGATCTAATGTTGCTTTGTAAAGCCTATACAATATTGCTATGATGAGTTTTTTTGCATTTTCTGTCCAAATCAGTGAAACATTGTCTCCGATCAACGTTTGCAGTGTGAAACAAATGGCTGTGTTTTAGGTTATTTGAATACAATAAAAACGAGGAGGGGATTAATAGTAGTTATTTATCTGATCGACTCGAGATAAAACTAACAAGAACTTTCGACAGACACGTTTCTTCGATGGAAAAATTTAATTAAGTGTGAATAAGTATTTGGTCGATTTTTTCAGTTTGAGTGCAGCAGGTCGTCTTGAGAGCAAATGATAACCGCTTACGCTCTCATGAGTATTCTTACGTCGCTGCACGTCCAAGTTCTCAACAATAAACCAATGAACAAATTCAATGAGGGCAGCACGAAACATGCATTGCGAAGAGAAAACAAAACTTCACAAGGAGGAAATTGCAATACCCTAACAACGTAGCTCATCAAAACTTCCTTCTTGAGAATGATGACTTATCAACAAGCATCAATGATTAATGTACTTCATCCGAGCCACTAAATACTCTCAATACTTCTGCCCTGACTAGAGCGCCATTAGTATGTCCGCTCTCAATAATCGGTGATTAATTGTTATGTAACTGCTCCCTCCACACGATGAAGTGCAAAATAAATCTGCGGTGATGTGAACCCATATTTAACTAGCTTTGCGTATTTCAAGTGCATGTTAATATCTTAGATATTGATGCATATGTAAAAATTTAAATAAAAGTAGCTACACAAATCTATAATATAAGCTCATGATATATGAGCCGCCAGGTTACCTTTACTCCTAATCTTTTTTATTCCACCTTATGATTTATCGTAATAATTTTCAAGAGAAATGTATGTTTATAATTTTAATCCGCATCTATATAATTTACATACTTTTTACTACATTTGTAAAACTCCAGAGCACTTTCTATGCCTTGATCTAGTTGACTGGTAGAACGGTTCACCAATTTTTAGCTTGCAATATTTGGGTTTACAGTGGGATTCCATCAGAAAACTAGTTATAGCTTTGTTTCACCTAGCAAGGATGATGAAGTGGATCGCTCGGTGTGTTAAAGAAGATTGTTTATCGATTTGACGATTCCGGTTTATAGATATTTTATTTCCAATTCACAGTAGAGAAATTGTTATAGTGCTCAGTCCTATTGTTTTGTTCAATATTTTCAAGGAAAATTTTGTAGTTTAAATCCAAATAGGATTGATATATTTGTTGTATATTATTCTACGCATAAAAAAAATTGGAACAATTCCCCAATCACTCGAATTGCTTAACTAGTAATTGTTTAATTTATTATATTTTGAAGGTTAAGGATATTCTGGTATGCTTTTCCCAAGGATATTATTCATATCTTGATATTGCATTTGTTCCGTTTCACATGATAATTCCAATGATTTTTTAGTTGCCTCTTTCTATTCATTTTGATGCAGTTATTATATTATGGACACCGTATGAAAATGTTGTGCTTTTGGACCTAAAAATTTGCAAGATCTGGCTTAACAGTGTACAAATACATTCTAGTTTTGTTTCAATTAGCGAGGCTGATAATGTATCGACGTTTTGAGTGTTAAGGATTGTTGTTTTATTTATTTGACGATGCTAACTAAAGATTTGAATTAGTTCGAAATTTTCCCTTGAGTATCATCTTCTGAGTAGAAATATCCTTATGGTTTCTTCGGATAAAACCTTTCCTGTAAAGTCCTATTTACATTGTTGCCAAATTGCTATGATCTATGGTACGTATGAAGAAAAAATGAAAATGTTCCCTAGGACTTGAACAGCTTCACTGGTAAGATATATTTAACAATTTCCCTAGAACTTGAATTGTTTAGCTGGCCAGTAGAGGGGCATAATTGGATACTTTTCAAGTTCTGAGTAAATGGTTTGTATTTCCCGTAGTAATTCGGCATTAGTTGGCTTATACATAATGGGATGATAATTTGTGTTGATTAACGGGATAGAGAACATCATTACATTCAATAGATGATGCTATTCTATGCATTTACCGTTTTAACAGAATTCCCATAAAAAAAATCCCAGGGTGTACCTCTATATATATTTTTAATTTTCGATATAAGATAATGCTGTTACTGGGTAATACTGATGTAGTTAATATATATTTTGTACAACATTTGAAGAATTTTTAAACACCTACCAACTTCTCGAATTGTCTTACTAGTAGAACTTTTTAATATAAAAATTAAAGACCTGACTCCGCAGTGGGTGCTCTCCTTTGGTCTTTTGGTATTTATATGTGACAATGAACATTTTTCATATATCTGACGATACTGTCTAACATAGATTTAGAGTAGTTTGAAAATTTCTACGAATTTTTTGGGTTGTTTTCTTCAATGACGATTTTCTGCTGAAATTCCAAGGCAGACTATCTGGTCAAATCCTAGCTGAGTCAATATAATTGTTGTATCGTAAGCAACGTACTAGGAAATAATTTTTTCCTATTACTTGGATTGTTTGGCTGTTATAGGGGTTTATTAATTGATTTCCAAGTACCATTTCCAGGTTAACTGTTTCCCAAGGAAATTCATCACGAATGGTCTGCACACGATGTGATGTTAATATGTGCGGTTTTTCCGGGTAAGGAACATCACTGCATTCTCTTTGTGATGCATTTTTTCGAATTTTCATTATTTAGATGATGAAAATATTGTTGGAGGACGAATGGAAATAAACCAGTGAAGCAATATTAAGTATACTTTCCTCTTAAATAATAATTTGGATTTATCTCTCGCAAAGGATTCATTTGAATTTGTCTCTTGAAAAGGATTCATTTGAATTTGATTCTTGCAGAGGATTCATTTGAATTATCTGTAAGTCAACTACTGCGAAATTATTTATTGTTAAACAGTACAGAGAACAGAAGTTGTCTCTGAAAGTGAACATCACCATCTTATTTAACTCTGTTTTGTGTTTAATTCATCATCTTCCGAGCAAGGGAGACAATCCATGCCAAATTATATCAGATGCTTTTAGTTTAAACTCACATGGGATATGATAATCTAACGGCAAATCCGTTCTCTTAAATAAGCTTTGAACCCAACAATTTGCTTAACGCATGAAACTCATCGATATAAATGAGATAGCGTTACATTTTGTCCATTTATACGAACTCCTTTAGGCTTTTTCATCATTAACTATATTTTGAGCTTTTGTGCCTGATGTCAGTTGACCTCAGGTAGCGCCTGATAACAGTGTTCTGTTAGTAAGCATTGAAGGTATCGCAACACTTATTAAGCTAATATAAACATTCATTCTGCATTTGTTTAGTATAAATAAATTGTAGTAAACATAACATACCACCGAGTAGAAAACCATTCAAGTTTTTATAGGTTTTTGAAAGTTAAAATATCCATGAGAAACCTAATTTGGAAAGGTAAAAATTATAAATATTCCACTCCACCTTTCGGGACCGCCAGACGAAGCCCCTGGTCCACTTCTCTGTCCTCGGACCTTCACGCAGTGGCTTGTAAGAGGCTGCAACCGGACTGTGCATCGTCATAAGGCGACCGGATTGGGCGACAGGATGCTATAACAGGAGGTTGCGACAGGGCGGTCACTTATTATTACTGTTGACTCCCAGCAGCAGCGCTCTGCAGCAAAGCTGGTCCGAATTGTATGACCATAGACCCCAAGCAGCGGCGTTCCGAAAAGCTGGTCGCAAGTGAATGACTGTTGGCCCCAGCAAGGACGCCCTGCAAATCTGCCGGTCATTTCTAGCTAGAGATAGATGCAAATTGGTCATCAGAAGACGTCACAACAAAGCTGGAGGAAACTGAAGCGAAGGCGCCGCTCGTAAATAATTCAAGGATGAAAAAGTACAAAGAAAACGGAAAGGTTGGCAGAAGTGAGGTGAGCATGTTCTCTACGTGCGTGTGTGGGGCTTGTAAGGACTCTACCATGGTGTTGTGATGCCTGTACGCCCCTTTGATGGATGAGGTGGTGCGGGTATGCTGGGTTTACGGGTTAGTTCAGGCGTAAATTATTGACACGCTGGTGTAACAAAGCTTGTTTATACTCTCTATTCGGGTTTGGTATGAAGTGTAGGGCCGCTGCACGGTTCAGGTGAGGTGTGTATGAGCGCTACGCGGCTGACGTGAGACGTGTAAGATCACAACACGTGTGAGCTGAAACACCTTTCCGCTCTTAGACGAGTGATGTGAGGTGTGTATGCTCCAGGAAAAAAATTGGTGTGGCGTGTAGGTCCGCTGAACGGATGAAATCGAGCTTGCCTGATAACAACACGTTAAGGTGGGGCGAGTAAATCAGCTGCAGTTAGAGGGGAACTTTTCTGTGCAGAAAACTATAGCAGTCATCTCATAGAATTATAAACTGCAAAGAGTCAAACGCTCTGCAAAGATAAACTAGAGTGCTTGATGTTCGTCTCTGTATGTCAATGATGGAACAGAATGGTTATTGCCGTGTACCGTCCGTCCGTTGGTCACGGACGACGGTTTTCCACCGGTCAAACTTCTTTCATCGCTAAATTGTTCATGAACAGTTGTTTGCCCATGTTGTTTCATGACTACTAGAATATATTTCAGTCGGAGAGTATTGTCGTTTAGTTTGTGTCCGGGGCAGCTGTCACCGAGCGGGCCATTTACAATCTTAGTATCCCCCGTTGAGCAAAGTGAGCGTTTCACTAGTCGTCTTCAAAATAGCTGTCGGTAGCAATTTAGGTGGCAGATTGGTTCACTCTATTGGAGACATCATTATGTTTAATGATGGTGTGGTGGCCTTAGATATAAGCTCAAATCAAAGCATCGTATAACTGTTGATTATCATTGATAAATCGCGAGGAAATTTCTCACCGTGCTCATAACATGTCAAGCACATTTTGGAGCACACATTTAGAATATGCAAGTACATTTAAACATTAATAAATTGGCAACCTGCCAACATTTTTTCCTGCCTGATCATGCCAAAGTCTCCCCTCACCCTGTTCAAAGTCATATAAGCGTCTATCGTGTATTTGTAATGCGTTAAATGGTTATGTGATTAAAAAGTACAATCCCGCTCTCATTACGGCCCAATAAAATTCCATCAAATTACTTACATAATAGTACAGATACAGATTCAGACACTAGGTCGTATCCCCCAGAAAGAGGGGTGGCCGACGGCAAGGCGGACCTCACTCCCTCATACGCTCACACGCACACAACTTAGCCCTTCTGTGCTAAAGGGTCGGCCGGTACCCTCGCAACATACACTCTGGGTCACGAGTGCAGTCCGAGGATCTGACGTCAGCAGCAGGGCCCAACAGTTTTCCCTGGTTTAACCCCGCAGCGTCATAATGCCCAACCCCCCCCCATGACTATCCCGACAGCGGGATGCCAAGGGCCGGAAAGCACATTAGAGCAGCGTAAAAATCAAGCATTCACAACCATTCTGCACTCACGCTTGTTCATTGCACGCTTCTCGCCACCTCCACATTCATGTCTCTCCTTCCTAACGCCTGCTTCATACCATCCATCCACCCAAACTTCGGTCTACCTCTAGGCCTGCGACCACTCGCCTCCGCATTCATCACCCTTTTCACCAATCTCCCTTCATCCATCCTCTCCATGTGCCCGAATCATCTCAGAACACGTGAATCCACTCTGTGCTTCAGCATCTTCACCATCCCTGTTCTGATCGAACCACGTCGTTGGTGATCCGGTCTCTCAGCGTTACCAGCCATGCTCCTCAAACATCTCATCACGAAAACATTCAAACTTCTTCTCTCCTCTGCTCTCAACCCCCAAGCCTCAGCTCCGTAGAGCACAGTTGGGACAACAACACCCTCATACAGCCCTCTCTTTGCTTCCATCCCCAACGTCCTACAACTCATTACACTCTTTAGTGCACCCAATACTTTACATCCCTCCTAAACTCGCGCCTTCACTACAGTTTCCACTAGTTCAGATATCGCCACATGGGAGCCCAGATACTTAAAACATTGAACTTCCTCCATGAGCTCTCTATTTAGGGTGACACTAATTGTGCTCGCATCGACAGTCCTCGAGCATCTCATTATTTTACTCTTACTCACGTTCACTAGGAGCTTCCTCCTCTCACACACTCTACCAAACTCAGACACTAGCCTACATAGCTTCTCCTCTGAACCCACCACCAGGGCCACATCATCAGCAAATAGCAACTGGTTCAATTTCCAACTCCCCCCACTCGCTTCCAACAGTTCCAAGCCATGACCCAGCACACTCGCGTTCACCTTCATGACCACTCCATCCATATAGAGGTTGAACATCCAAGAAGACACACCCTCATAAATCCCACTCTTTGCTTCCATCCCCAACGTCCTACAGTCATTACACTCTTTAGTGCACCCAACACTTCACAGCCCTCCTTCACTCGCGCCTTCACTTCAGTTTCCTACTTGTTCAGTTATCTCCACATGGGAGCCCAGTTACTTAAAACACTGAACTTCCTCCAAGAGCTCTCTATTTAGGGTTACACTAACTTTGCTCGCATCGACAGTCCTCGAGTATCTCATTACTTTACTCTTACTCACGTTCACCTGGAGCTTCCTCCTCTCACACACTCTACCAAACTCAGACACTAGCCTACATAGCTTCTCCTCTGAATCCACCACCAGGGCCGCATCATCAGCAAATAGCAACTGGTTCAATTGCCAACTCCCCCCCCTCGCTTCCAACAGTTCCAAGCCATGACCCAGCACACTCGCGTTCACCTTCCTGACCACTCCATCCATATAGAGGTTGAACATCCAAGGAGACATCACGCAGCCTCGTCTCTGTCCAACTTTCACTGTGATCCACTCTGACACATGCTCGGCTGCCAGCATAGAAACTCTGCACCGCTTTCAACAAATGTCCGCCCAATCCAAACAAACGCAACACCCTCCATAGCGCTTCCCTGTCAATCATGTCGTATGCCTTCTCCAGATCCATGAAGGCCCAGAACACATCCTTTCCTTTGGCAAGTTACTTCTCACAGACCTGGCTTCCTACAAAAATCTGATCGGTACACCCACTAACACTGCTAAAGCCACACTCTTCTTCTTCTCCAATTGCGCAGTCCGTCCAGTCTCTAATCCTTTTGATCAGCACTTGCCCGTACAACTTACCAACCACACATAACAGACTGATACCTCTCGAGTTGCAGCATTCATTTCTATCTCCTCTGCCCTTGTATAGCGGAACAATGCATGCGCTGCGCCACTCAATCGGTACCACGCCTGCCACAAAACACAAGTTCAATAAACTCACCAACCATTCGACAATCGCTACTCCACGTTTTTTCAAGAACTCGGTCGCAACGCCATCCAAACCAGGGGCTTTCTTTGCTTTCATCACGTCCACCGCCTCCTGTACCGCTTCCCTGGTAATGTCCGCCACAAGTGTTCCTTCTAAAACTGGCATCTGAGCACCACCACCCACAGCAACAATGTCAGCCTCTCTGTCTTCCTCGACATTCCACAACTCATCAAAATACTCGGCCTACCTCTTCCGTACATCACCACTTTCCAACAACAACTGGCCATTTTCATCTTTCACCCCTTCCTCCCTTCCGGTCTCTCCCTTTCTCACCCTCTTTTTTTTGTTCTCCTTGAAATTCTCGCACAACCGTCTGCCCCACCGAGCATCAGCGTCCCTTTTGGCTCTCCTCACCACCCGCTTCACCTCACTTCTCCTCTCTTTGTAGCTTTCATAAGAAACCATCGCATTCACCTCCAACTACTCCTCAAACGCTCCTCTTTTCCGTGCCGCCGGTAGTTTGATCTCCTCGTTCCACCACTCGCAACCTTTCCTCCTGCATATGACCACATGGCGCGCACCACACACCTTTTTCGCACATCTCAGCAACGCATCCCTTAACGACTCCCATTCTTCCTTCACATCTTTCATGTCATGTCCTCTCACGTTGTTATATTCTTCCCTCAACGCCTGCTGGAACTCCTCGGCTCTACTTCTCACAATCAGTCCATTCACTTTCACTGCCTCTTTTCTTCCTCCCACTTGTTTGTTGCCTTTCCTCTTCTGCTCCACTCTTAATCTACCCTCCACCAACAGATGGTCAGACACTCCTCCACCCTCCCCTCTCAACACCCGCGCATCCAACAGCTTTCCTATAATTCTCCTCGATATTAGCACAAAATCCATCAGTGCTCTCTCCACCACTGCACCATGGGCCATCCTTACCCATGTGTACTTGTGGATATCTCGCTTTTTGAACTAACTGTTCCCGACCATCAACCAATGCTCCATACACAGACCTATCATGTTTTCCCCATTGTCAATTCTACCGGAAACGCCATACCTTCCTAGCACGTTCTCCACCACTTCATCTCCGACTCTCGCATTAAGATCACCCGGCACAACTACATTGAAATGACCTCCAAAACTCTCAGTACACTCACTCAGGTCAGTCCAGAATTGCTCCCTCTCCTCTTCACTCCTCATGCTGCCAGGTATCTTGAGGATACCTTCTTCCACTCGGTAACGCTACTAGCCAACCGATCACTCAATATCAAAACCACACCTTCTCGTGCCCAACCTTCCTCCACACCAGATTTCCTTCTACTTACAACACCAAATTCACATTTCCTTTCAATTTCAAACTGACCTTTCAATTTCATAAAAGTAGTCTATAAAAAAGTTTGAATACCCTGATATTATTGAAAGATTTTGCAATAAAAATCAACTGTTCAGAATTACATTAATTTAAACAAAGAGTAATTGTGGTATTAGAAGAAAATTTAATAAATAACAAGGAAAAATTGATTCTTTGAATAAAAACGTGGTCAAACATTTTCCACCGTAATAAGATCTATTTTTGTCGATTCAAAATTTCGTGGATACATTATTGTAGCATAAAACCACATACTTTCAGTTGGTTTCAATAACATGTCTGAAATGAATATCAAATATTTCAAGTTAGCAATAAAATACTTCAAATATATCGACGAAAAAATTATGAATAAAATTGGCCCGTCCTGCGTTCCAATCTCTTAAGCCGAGGCCACGATACACTTTGCCCAGAAGCCCTGATCTGGCTGACCCCGCCCCTATTGCAAGACACATCCAACATCACTCGCGCAGGGAAGCCACGATACACTTTGCCCAGAAGCCCTGATCTGACTGACCCCGCCCCTATTGCAAGGCCCATCCAACATCACTCGCTCAGGGAGGCCACGATACACTTTGCTCAGAAGCCCTGATCTGACTGACCCGGCCCCTATTGCAAGGCCCATCCAACATCACTCGCTCAGGGAGGCGACGATACACTTTGCTCAGAAGCCCTGATCTGGCTGACCCCGCCCCTATTGCAAGGCCCATCCAACATCACTCGCTCAGGGAAGCGACGATACACTTTGCTCAGAAGCCCTGACCTGGCTGACCCGGCCCCTATTGCAAGGCACATCCAACATCACTCGCTCAGGGAGGCGACGATACACTTTGGTCAGAAGCCCTGATCTGGCTGACCCCGCCCTATTGCAAGGCACATCCAACATCACTCGCTCAGAGAAGCCCCGATACACTTTGCCCAGAAGCCCTGATCTGGCTGACCCCGCCCCTATTGCAAGGCCCATCCAACATCACTCGCTCAGGGAGGCCACGATACACTTTGCTCAGAAGCCCTGATCTGGCTGACCCGGCCCCTATTGCAAGGCCCATCCAACATCACTCGCTCAGGGTTCCCAGTAATATCAAGATTGGCGCCCTATTCCTCATGCCACCGTCTAATGTAATTTATCCGCCTCTCTTGCTACTTGAGCTAACTTGATCACTTCAGTTGGCCATCAAAGGTATGTCGTTCCAAGTTAATATGCCTATATTAAGAGTCACCTTCATCTTTCCTTTCGACATTGCCTGTCATGTCATTTCGAGGGGAAAAATACATATCTTACCCAAAGAGGAAACAGTTTGGATTAATTGGTCGACCACTGCAAGGAGAAGGGTGTGGGAGGGCCAGAAACTGTTAATCGACTAATTGCTGCAGCTGTAGAAATGCATCCCGCTGTATTGTCCATTATCTTGCACTATCATCCATCACTAGTAGAATTTGAAGTTATTGTTTCACTTGGTTGCTACCCATTTCTTTCATCATTTCTTTCCAATTAAATCTTAGGAGTTTTTTGAATTTCTGACGTATTGCTAATTTATCAATATATTTTTTAGTTGATAGTGTCTTATTCGAAGCACGTTTGTGTGTTGAGACTGAGCTTTAGAACATCTATACCGCTGAACATCCCTCTATACCGCTGAACATCCCTCTATACCGCTGATTTGATGCACAATCTATGACTGCACTAATTAGGTGGCCATGTCGATCTGTCACAATTAGGAATGATGAAAATTTAATGGTGACTCCATATCTATGCATTGCCTCTAATTTGAATTACAACCAATTCGGAAACCCTGGATGCAAATTTACTTTTGTTTTGGGGTATTCGAATGCTAGTTTGAAGTGACTGTTAATTAACATTTTTAAACAGGTAGAAAAGTTCTATTGCAGACGTTTAGGCAATGCAATGGTTTCACATCCAACGAACCAACTGCAAAACTTTATTTGGTTTTGTAAATCCCTTAAATGTCACAACTGTTGTACATCTGTTGTCCTTCCTAATGCAAAAGGTTTCATTCTGTTTCATCAATATTCTATACTTTGATGCCTCCCAAGCAATGAGGTGATAAACAACATTGGTAAGTCGTCAGTAGATCTGTCATTTTATTATTGTACTTAGCTTCATCGACGCCCCTACGAACTACTAATCTACAATGCATAAGAAATCTATGCAGTTAAGATTCATCCAATAAGAACTTGGGCAGATATATGTTTTCCGACTAAAGAGATTCATATTAGTGGGTTGGTTGGCCAACATTAATAATGCTGGCATTCTCTGCTTATTACCGTACGGGCTTATTAATGATGACATCCTTTGTTTATTAATCTACTGCTTTGTTGATGATGTCATTCTCTGCTGATTAATGTATTTTCTTATTTATAATGATGACATTCTTTGCTTGTTGAGGAATTAACGTATTCATGATCACATTCTCTGGTTATCAATGTAATGTTGGCTTTCGAAAAAATCATTTTTTCCAATTAGACGGGGACTTCTTCAGCCAAAATAATTGAACACGAAAAACTTTACCATGACGTCAACCTCTAAAATAATTTGACAGGTAAACCTACATGTTTATTTAATAATGAGAATCAATTTCCCCTGCTCTTCATAAGGAAGCCTTGCATCATTTAATAAACAGCATATATTGTTGATGGGCCGAAACATTTGTTATTTAGAAAACATTTTGGTTGTAGATCAACCTAAATAAAATTAGTGGACGTCCAAATGTTGCACAAGCATTTCAAATTTAAAAAACATACTTGATTATTTTAAATTTGCATACTTTTGTAAACTATGACTTGTGTGAATGAGATTTGGCTTCAATTTGTTTTGGATGAGTCTATTTTAATATATTAACATATTATATCAGTTTTTCATAAGCGTCGAAAGATTTTTTCACCAAAGTAAAGTTTTTAAAAATTCATCCAGACACGTTCCTTTATAATTTTTTAAATGATTCCTGTTGAATACTGTAATAAACTCGAACAATTATCGAAAGTGCCGTGAGTTATCCCCAGCAGTCTCTCTTTCAATACATGTTAATTATTTTATTTTTATTGCATCCTTCAGTTACAATACACAGCATCAAGGCCAAGGTGGAATGACCTTTCTATGGGACGGCGTGGATGGAGGATCGACTCCGAAAATCCATGAAATCACTAAAAACCCAACAACCGTGAAAACTTTTGAAATACTGATTAATGCGACTGCGGATTTTTTTTATACAAAAAATCATAAACTTTAACCAGTCAGCTTTTATGAACTATTTTTGGCTGAAATCAGGCAATGCGAGAAATTGTGTTAAGAGCATGGTTCATATCATGGAATTCCTACCGACAGATAAATGAGGACTGGGATGAAGCTCAAACTGCACTTTTCCTTCCTCTTTGATCTCCCTTCCAGAGCCACAAGAGTCCCACTACCTTCTCGCTTGCACCGGGATGCTCCTGTGAACATCGATCATCAAAGTGGCTCAGCTCTTTGCCTTCCTTTACCAGACCCGCAAGCTGCCTCCAATATTCTTCTGAAGTGGTATTTGCTTTTTCTTCATGCGCGTTTTTTTAGGTTTGTTTAGTAGAGTGCTCAGATGATGGTGTCGTGCAGTCGATGACTGTCTTAGGAAGAGAGCTATAAATCGAGGTTCTAACTCGTGCCCTGTGTCTTGCCCACTGACTTTCCAAACACTATGGAGTTAGATTCGGTGAAAATATGGCATCCAAATCCATTTTATCATAACATAGTTCTATATTTAGCTGGATTTTTTGTGGCCCTTCGTTAAAAAGTGGTGATTTGAAACACAACATGCTATTGTTAAATTTGCAGGGAGAATCCGATTTTGTTAAACCACTATTTGGACTATATGGCTTTAGAACAGATCATCAGTGTACTTCTGTTAGTCAGGCGGGAATGTATAAACTCAAGAAGTACGGTCCAGGGATGGATTAGAATATGAGGTGGATCAGGAAGAGGGTTTGAAAATCGGGGTCAAAACATTGCCGTACGAAGAATTTAGATTTTTTTTCAAGTAACTAACGATGGAAAGCGTGTGTTCGATAAATAAACTTGATTTTTTTATCACGGATTTGGAATAAACCACATTCAGTCAACACGTCATCCGTTTCAACAATTCTATCTCATTCTCCCATTACAATACAAGTGAAGATATTGCCAAGTCCGATTATCCAGCCTGCAAACTATCTCTCAGAAGTCACTAATCATCACAATATCCTTATCTGAATGTTTTTCCTAATTAATCAGATAACACCAATGAATTCCTAGCTGACACTCAGCTCTCATCCCGTCATTCCTATTTTGCATTTTGTTGTACCACAATTGGTGGATTCTGAGGTGAAGTTGTGGAGGCAAGTGTCGGACTTTAGACGAGTGTGTGAGAAGAGGAAGCATCGAGTTAAAGTGGGTAAGATTTAAGTAATGCTCTGTTCGAGTAATGTAATGCGAGCAGGATTAGTTTCCTCCTGCATAGGGAGTTATTGCAGGAAGTTACGAGTTTTGGGTCCCTGGGAGTGAAAGGAGGTTAAAAAAGGCTGTTTGCATTGAGGTGTGTATCAGCTGTATGACGTTGGGGCTAAATTCTAAAAAGAAGGTATATGAGGGGGTAGTTGTCCCAACTGGGCTCAAGTGAGCTGAGACTAAAGGGGTGAGAGCAGAGGAGTGAAGAAGGCTGAAGTTTTCGAGATGAAATGTTTAAGGAGCATGGCTGGAGTAATGCTGAAAGACAGAATCAAAGACGATGCGTTCGTATAAAATCCGGGATAGTGAATCCGTTAGAGTAGATTCATATGTTCTGATAAGGTTCAGGTAGATGGTGAGGATGGATGATGAGAGATAGGTGAAAAGGGTGATGAAGGCGGCAGTAAGCGGACGTAGGCTTTTGTAGGCCAAAGTTTGGGTAGATGGATGGAGGGAGGCATGTGTTGGGAAAGAGAGAATATTCAGAAGAGGAAGCAGGAGAGGGTGCAACGGATAGGCGTGATCAGAGAATTGTTGTGAATAAAAGAGTTTTAACACTTCCCTGATCTTCTTACCCGCCCTTGGCATTGCGTAATAAACGGGATGGTCGTGGCGGGGGATTCCCAGTCACAAGGCGGTGCAGGGGTAAACCAGTTTCACTGCCGGGACCTGCTACTGACACTAACCCCGGGCCGCACTCCTGACCTAAAATGTCTGTTGCGCGGCCTCCCAACCGGACCATTGAACGCAAAAGAGCTTAGTTTATTTGAGTGTGATAGTATGAGAGCAGTGTGAGGTAGGCCTAGCCGTCGGCTACTACTCCTAGGGGATGCAACCTGGTGTCTATATCTGTATCTATATCTATCAAGGTTTCATGCTCGTTTAGGCGGCAATACCTGTTTGAAGGACTATAAAAAAAAAGATTTGCTATGGTAGAAGAGAGTTCATCTATACTGTGTCGTACACAGTACGTTTGTAAAGGTGTATCGCAGTTATTGGCGTAGGGTTCATAGCGTGATACACAAGCATCATTTGGTCCTATGATGTGAACATTCAACTGTGCAAATAGAGAGGGAAGACCTGTAGTATCTGAGCATTGCTGTGTCTTCATCATTCTGTCGTAAGACGGAA
>SDVV010004632.1:0-16722 GCA_016164225.1 Gammarus roeselii
GGAAAGGATGTGTTCTGGGCCTTCATGAATCTGGAAAAGGCATACGGCAGGATTGACAGGGAAGCGCTGTTGAGAGTGCTGCGTTTGTATGGAGTGGGCGGAAAGCTGTTGAAACCGGTGCAGAGTTTCTATGTTGGCAGCCGAGCATGTGTTAGAGTAGGAAGCGAGGTGAGTGATTGGTTCTCAGTGAAAGTGGGTTTGAGACGAGGCTGCGTGATGTCTCCTTAGCTGTTCAATCTCTATATTGATGAAGTGGTCAGGGAGGTGAACGCGAGTGTGCTGGGTCGTGGCTTCGGAGCCAGTTACTGTTTACGAATCATCCGGCTCTGGTGGCGGATTCAGATGAGAAGCTATGCAGGCTGGTGTCTGAGTTTCGTAGAGTGTGTGAGAGGAGGAAGCTTCGAGTGAACGTGGGTATAAGTAAAGTAATGAGATGCTCGAGGACTACCGATGCGAGCAGTATTAGTGTCCTCCTAAATGGAGAGTTGATGGAGAAGTTCAGTGTTTTAAGTATCCCGTCTCCCATGTGGAGAAGACTGAACTAGTGGGAAGTGAGGTGAAGTCGCGAGTGAAGAAGGTGGGTAAAGTGTTGGGGGCACTGAAGAGCTGTGCTGTACGGAGCTGAGACTTGGGGCGTGAGAGCAGAGGGGAGAAGAAGGTTGAATGTTTTCGATATGAAATGTTTGAGGAGCATGGCTGGAGTGTCGCTGAGAGACAGGTTTTCTAACAATATGGTTCAAATCAGAACGGGGATGCTGAAGAAGTTAGAGGACAGAGTTGATTCGCGTGTTCTGAGAGGGTTTAGGCACGTGGTGAGGATGGATAAGGGGAGATTGGTGGAAAGGGTGTGGAAGGCAGAGGCGAGTGGATGTTGGCCTAGAGGGAGACCGAAGTTTGGGGGGATGGATGGTGTGAAGCAGGCGTTAGGAAAGAGAGAGCTGAGTGTGGAGGTGGCGAGAGAGCGTGCACTGGATATGCGCAAGTGGAGAATGATTGTGAACGGATGAGTTTTGATGCTGCCCTGATGTGCGTTCCCGCCTTAGGCACATCGTTGAGAGACGGGATGGTCGTGGGCGGGAGGGGGGGGGCGGTCATCATGAAAATGGCAGGGGTAAACCAGTCACACTGTTGGGCCCTGCTACCGACACTGACCTCGAACCGCTCTCATGACCCGGAGGGTGTGTTGCGGGGTTCTCGGCCGGACCCGTTTTGCGCTAAAGGGTCAAGGTGAGCGAGTGTGAGTGTGTGAGAGTGTGAGGTGCACCTTACCGTCGGCCAGCCCTCTTGCTGGGTGGTTTCGGCATAGTGTCCGTTTCTGTATCTGCATGTTGTGATGATCTCTATCTGGATATCTAATCTGATTTGATGTTCATTATGTTTCCTAGTACATAGTTTAGATGTGTGTTCATTTATATGTAGTTATAGATTTCAGCTAAAACAATAATACTGTTTTACCTTTGTTTCTTACCAATGCAGCCCCCCAAGGAATCAGCATACCCGATCGTCAGGTGCATCGAGCCAAGAGAGGCCAGCACAGCCGTGCGCTCCAACACCTACAAGAACTCCACTGAACAACAAGCAGGAAGATGCTGGATGGGATGCGCACCATTGGCTTTCGGAAAACACACCCAAAGTCACTCATATAAATAGCAATAATCACAAACAAATCTAAAAAAGCCAAAAAGTAGAATAATATTAATGACAATAACAACAATGATAACACCAATCCAAAACAAGCATCAGGACATCACAAATGCAAAACCGCCAACAAGACTGGAAGCACAACAAACAACCTATTCTTCAAAAACTCTGCCAAAATAGCCTTGAAAGGATAAATGGTTGTCGATTCAACAACAGCAGCAGGCAGCTCATCGCACATTATAATGTGTGTAACATTTAAAAACCTTCTCGTCACATCCACAGAGCAGCAGGGGACCAAGAGCTTGTGCGACCATTCAGCAACCTTTGGAACAGAATGGACAAATCAAACCCCTCTGTGTCACAACACAAAATTCTTTATGAGGTCACCTGCCCCTGATAGTACACCTGTTTGGTCCACCTCCTCTGAATTGATTCGAGCAAATTCACAACGTAGGCATAACCAAGAATCCACTCGCAAGAACAGTAGTCAAGAATGGGCTGGACATGCGTTGCAAAGAGTGTGACCATGAAATCCGTGCCTCTGTTCACTGTTGACCTAAGCAAATCACTACTAAGACCAGCAGCTCGTAGCACATCCTCTCTGACATGCCCATTGAACTTGAGACACAACATCCATATGAACCCCCAAATCACCCTGAACTTGGACAAACTCCATATGAGCCCCCTCAAGAGTTTAAGCAGCCCCTGCACCGGGACCAATCCATCCAGCAAAATGTCTTCTTAAACGTAAATCAACACACTTGCTAGGGTTTATTGACAAATTCCATGAAAATGCAGTTCAGAATGCTCTGTCAAGATCCCCCCTGCAAAGCAGACACACCATCAACAACATCATGATGCTGGAAAGGCAAATATATTTTTAAATCATGAGCAACAAGTATGAGAAAAACGATTATACCCATGACAGAGCTCTGAAGCACCCCACTCAGACCATTCCAACGGCTCACTATTCACTCCAACTCCAACACACATAATTCGAGAATCGAGAAAACCACTGTTGCGGCAGAAGTAGTAAAAATAGACTGGAAACAAATCACAAGCACAACCATGAGTTGAGAGAGTAATAGCGCATTAAACCCCATAGCAGTAAGTCACAAGTTAGGATTAGTTAACCGAAACGGGTTCGACTCACAAGGAAAAGAAGAGGCGATGCGCGGAAGAATAGCTAGACGGTCACAAAAGGTTCCTGGTTCTGGGAGTCAACGCTCCTACCTCAACTGAAGTTTATAAGAATCAGTTCCTTTGTGGTCAGTGCCTAAGTAACAAATGACTGGACAAGTTACAGATTAATGAATGAATATTTATTACAAGAAAAATGTAAAGCAATGATGTATCAATACGTTAATTACGCTTCCAGATAACAAATTGAATGTATTATGGCTCTCAAGAACATAGTTGCCAATCCCAATTAACAGCTGAGTTTACTGCTGTCACATTAGTGGGGACTGCTGGATGTCATAACTGGGCTGCATCAAGCATACCTCTAATTTGGCCAGGTGTTTTTGGTACTGCTTATGAAGCAAATTTAAAAAAAATGACTGCATTATCTGGACAACCATCACTAGCACCTGCAGTCGTCACATGCAGCTAAACCGTGCATTCAAACTCCAAACGAGGTCAAGCACTAGGTGCAGTGTTAATGAGGTATACACTAACACCTGGACGTGAGATATGATACAAGAGTGAGGTAAGTTAGGGTATTGGTAAAACATGGAACAATGTTAAGGACACTATTAGGTAAAGCTGTTTACAAGTTGGCAGTTGTAGTGCCACGTGGAGGACTGGTGGGATCGATTATCTGTAGCGCCGAAAATTCCGTATGGCTCAGGTTATTGGAGCCTATGGTCAAGCTGATCTGTCAGCTGCCGAACAAGCTAACTGACCCTAAAATAAACACAATGTACTCCAACTTCACAGGCATGAACACTCCAGCCACAGTTGCTGGATGTTGTGCAAGTAGAGCTACCAACCCACCAATGGGAGTTTGGAACGACCATGAAAGTGCATCAAGCAGTCATGATAGCAAGCAGCTACACAAGCAGGGAAGAGAAGCTAGCAGGCTAGTAGATGCAGTGACATCTATTAGGCTTACAAAGTACAGGCTGGAGAGGAGAACGCAGGACCGGCTGGAGAAACACCGGAACAACAATACTGCAGGCAGAGTCCGCAGCAAGCGGGCAACTAGCCTCTACACGGCAGTCAAGGTAAACACTAAGAAGGACCCTTGGCTATGCTAGTGACACACTGAGAGTGGTAATAGTCAGTTGAGAGCATGCAGGATGACCCCAAAACAGAGGGTGCCTCTGCAATAAATCGCGAGGAATAAGGGATACATCTTATGATGAATAACGTCCTTACCCGGTACGTGCAAGAAGCAAGAATAACAGTAAAGTAAAAATCATGCAGTCACCCCTGCAACTGAAGCAAGATTGAATCTCACGATGAAGACAAGAGCTCTCAGCACTAGTTACTCCGCACCAAGAAGACAAGCCTAAGTAATGTAACGGGTACTCAGCAAAATAGGGCCTGCCTGCCTAACAGCACAACACATGAGGAAGAAAAGAAACCATTAATCATGAGACAGAATATAGATCACGACATTAAACGAGGCATAGGCAATGGGATAAGAGTTCTACTCTTTCACCACCAATCCACCTCAACAAAACCACAGAAACTCCAAGAGCCTGCATCTTCATGAGCAAAATGGGATGGGATACAACATCAAGTGCTTTTGAAAAGTCAAGCAAAGCCATATCCACAACCAAGACAGCGTCAACAGACTTAACTACATCCAAATAGACCAACAACATTTGATCTTATGTTTATCTGATCTAGCTTTCCTAAATCCAAACTGTCTGGAAGAAAGGAGCTGTTAAGACTCTAAATAGTCCATCATTTCTGCAGCAATAATCCTTTCCATTGACTTGCAACCAACAAAACTAAGGCTAACTGGACGATTGTTTAGGGATCATATATGTATAGATTTACTTACAAAAATTGGAATAACTAATAAACATCTACATGCATCAGGGAGCTATCCACTCGGCAGAGAAAGGTTGAAGATTACAAAGAAAGGCTGTGTCAGTTGCATGGCACACTCCCTCAGCAACTTGGGTGAAGCCCATTCATGCCCATTGCCTAACTACATTGAGCCCAGCCAGAACGTCATAGACATTCCGAGACCTTATAGGGAACTTTCTCTTTTAGCCCTCAAATAACTGGAAAAGAGCAGGACTGGGGGGAACATTCGCTCTATATACGCCAGAGATGGCAGACGACGGAGGCTCAGTCATTTCCAGCAGATCCTATACCAGCTGCCCACCTGCGTCACAAAGTGGTCCAACACCAAGACGACCTTCCTTCTTCCTTTGTATGTAAGCACGGAAAAGCTTTGGTGAGTCACTATACTGTTGCATCAGGTATTCCTTGTACTGAGATTGGCTGGATAGAGCATAATTTCGAGACACAGTTGAGATCAGGAAAGATTTCGAGTGACTCCAAAGTATTTTGGTCATTCCTGCCAAACCTTCTTCTTAAAATCTTGTACTAGTCCCATGCATTTGCGCTCCTCACTCTCAACAGCAATACAATTGAAACGTTTAAGTCACGGCTTGATAAGTTCTACATAAATCGCCAATAAATAGCTAAACCGTTTTTTCCTGTTATAAAAAAACAGAAATGGCACACGAAGCTCTCTTAGACGTTCTACTTCAGAACTAATCCTCTTGCTATCAAAAGGCGACCTAGTTTGGGCCAATAGTCCTATTGTTGTCTTTCTACACTTGTAAACCCATTGGGAGGCCTCATAGACCATGGTACCCCTGTGACATGTTCCGGAAACATAGTGCATTTATGTTTGTTTAGTATGGAAGTTAGATGCACGTTACTGTTCATATTCAGTCCCATTTTCTCAGTTAGATTGGTACTTGAGTTAATGAGCCCAGTAAGGTTACCAAATTTGATTTGATTGTCTTTGTTTATAATTATAAATATTTTTGATTTGTAGCTTTATATTTATGGAGATATAGATTTAGGATGCAGAAAAAAATAATACCATACCATTTGTGTATGAATAAAGATTGTTCTTCTTTCTTTTTCTATACCCCCATCTCCTCTTAACTTACCCTTTACACCTCCTTTTAGTAGCTTAATTTCTTTCTCAAAATTCTTTTACAATGCTTATCCCACCAGGTATCACCGCATAAGTACAACATCTGAAAATATTTTGGTATTTGTTTTCGTGTGATTTGGTTGAAAGTAGTGTCAAAAATGTTTTAATAGGTACTGCTGATATTCATATAATCAATTTTATAGCAAGGAACCTGTTGCACTTCCATTTAGATCATTGATCTACTCTAAATTATTTGCATTTAGATCACTATCCTTAAATTATTGATATCGGGTCATAATTTCTGAATTATTAGTATTAATTATTAGTCTAACC
The DNA here is from genome assembly GCA_016164225.1 of Gammarus roeselii. NCBI lineage: Eukaryota > Metazoa > Arthropoda > Malacostraca > Amphipoda > Gammaridae > Gammarus > Gammarus roeselii. The sequence continues at coordinate 6,107 of SDVV010004632.1, forward strand.
AGACAAGCTTTTATCTTACAGAGTTCAACTCATGCTGCAAAGCCACTGGCCTAAGCATGGTAATCAAATGCAGGACCGAAAACACCGCCTTGTGGGGCTGCCTCCAGAAGTGGTCAGTAGCATCCTTGGTCTTATTTGAGTTCTTACCATCATCAGATTTTGAGAGGTAGTTACTGCTGGGCTAAATATAGTATCTAGATACATTTTCTGTGTGTTTTGTTACAAACCTCCTAGCTCAATGTAGGAAAAATACCTCCTGATTTTTTTCATCTGTTGCAGAACAGGAACACATCAATTTTATATATATATATATATAGCTAGCTACCTTTATTTAATCTAGGCTTTATTGTAGCGATGTACTGATATCTAAATTTTGGCCATTTCTGATTCTGCCTTGTGAACCAATAGCTACCAATAATCCTAGACTGCTAAGTTCAATACATGGTTGTTTCCTATTCTTTAGTATTTCTTAACAGTTGCTTTCAGCACATAAAATTATCAACTCTTAGAATCACCAGGTGACCATTCGAAGCATGGAATTATGCATGTATTTCATTTTGATATAATTTCTGTGCATCGAGTGGGAGCTGCTAGTGAAAAATGGCCAGATGCTCTCAAGTACGCATGACCCAAGATAGTCCGTTTTTCAGTTGTGGATTGAGCGATGAGGAATTTTCTGGGCATTTGGAGGGGTGTGGTGTGGAGGTAGTTGAATGGTTGTCTTTGGGAAGAAATAGTGGAGAAATGACTGATCATCTACTGGTTGACAGAAGACTGAGAGCGAAACAGGGTTGAACAGGGTACAAAAGAGTGTGAGGAGGAAGAGAGGTGGTGAAGATAGTGAACTGAATGTGGCAAAACAGAGCTGAAGATTTCCAGCAGCTATTGAAGGTAGAATTTGACAATATGAAAGGACAAGGCATATGGAATGTTGATGAAGAAAGTGACACGCCCCACAAAGTCGCGGTCGAGCTCCGGTGGAGGTGGCCCTCTATATTCTAATCTAATGGGAGATGTTCACTGATTCTATTTTGAGATGTGCAAGAAATGTTTGTGAGGTGGCTGGGTGTAGGAGGAAGGGTGGCAAGCATTGGAACTCCTCATTGAGGTTAAACTTGCAGTTTTGCAGAAGAGAAGAGCTTCTTAGAAGTAATGGCAGGCAAAGTCAGTGGTGGCCTATAACATCTATAGAGAAAAGAGGTGAACCTTGTACTGAAAGTAAGATTATGTAGGCAGTTGTGCAAGAATTTTGAAGAGAAGATGTTTTGGAAAGAGGTGAGGGAAGTAAAGACAGGAAGAATGATGATGTAGCTACTGGAGAGATGGGCTGAGTAACTTGAGGAGTTGTTGAATGTTGAGGATGTTAGCGTTGCTGACATTGTAGCTGTAAGTGATGGTGCACGGACGCCGGTTTCATGAGCAAAATTGTTGCAGGCATTAATAAGGAAGAGGTGAAGGAGGTGGTAAACCGTAGAGGTGATGATTGCAGGGAAAGCCCAGGTTCGGACAAATTTGCGACTGAGAGCCCTAAGAAAGGTGGAGTAATGGTAGTTGAACGGCTGGCGAGGCTATTAAATCTGCTTTGAAATTTGCAGCAAGAAAAGTCTGTGTGAAGTAGCTTCCTTGCAAAGGGAATGGATTTATTCTAGGCCTTCATGGATTCGGAAAAGGCCTTTGAGAGGGTTGATATAAAGGCATTGTTGTGTGCAGTGTGTGCACATTTTTAAGAGCAGTCGAGAGTTTCTATGTTGTCAAAAGAGCATGTGTCAAGCGTAGGGAGAAAGGTGAGTGCTCCCTACTCTGACATTGTCTCACGAATTTACGTTGTTATGAGCTAAAGGGAAGTTTGAAGAGGATACGGCACTTATGGCAAATTTGGAGAAGTTGTCTGGCCTAGTTTCCTGGTTTGGTCGTGTAAAAGGAGGTAGCTTGGACTTTTTTTGAGTGAAAGTAATGAAATGTTCGTGGAAGGACAATGCAAGCGGAATCAGTATCTACCTAATTGAAGTTATTGGAGGAAGTGCAGATTTTTGAGTACCTGGGCTATCATGTTGAGAAAACGGGACTAGTGGAAACCGATGAAATCCATAGTGAAGGGCGTAATGTATTGTGTTGGTTGTTGTGGCTTACAGCGCACAAACCGAAAACTTTTGATACCCACCGACATGGTGCTGTTGAGAATGTTACTACTGGTGCAGCCCCTTATATTAGACCTACAATTGTTGCTGTCCCGCGGGCGCTTTTACACGCCTCGCACTGATATGATGTATAGCGTGATGAGCCTACCAGGCGCAATGTCGGGGCATGACTCTAATATGTACTCAACTGATAAAGCGTGCCCCAACACTGCTGACACGGATAGGTTGGTGCGTTCACGACTCAATGCTGGTATGACTGGAGAACCGTGTGGTGTCCACACCTCAGCTTCCACAGGTGAAACTTGCCACCCCTGGGCAACCCCAACTCTTACACGTCTACCGCTGGTGTCCGACTGTAGAACCGTGTTGGCTCTATGATCAGTCTCTGCAACAGCTGCGAAGTTTATCTATTTGTGCATATGTTATATGTATGTTTTTATGTAGGTTAGGTAATGGGGTGTCAAGGGAGCCGATGTTTTATAAATTTGTGTTTCGAGGTATGACGTCGGTTCTGAAGGTGGTGGCAGGGATGGGATGGGCCATTATTGTGTTGAAGTATTGTTTTCCTCTCATATCAAAATGATAATGGAGAGGAAGGATCTTGTTTCCTCATGCAGATGAGGAATGGGTGGGGTCTGTACGGGTACAGCCCGTAGCGGTGCGTACGGCTGTGTTCTGTGTTCATTATAGAAAGTTTGTGTGTTGGAGCAAAGTCAGAAAACCCGGCAGTGTTTTCGTAGGAAATGATGAATCGGAGGAATTGTTTGAATAGTGTTACAATTGATTCCTGTGATTGTCCATGTGTGGTTGCGGTTAGTGATTAGGTCACGTTCAGCCTAGGTTTGGCTTTAGTGCTGATGCTTGTGTGAGGTTTGAACTTCATTTTTGTGTAATGTGTTAGGTCAGCGGGCCCAGACGGCATGTTATACGTTCACCTTTGACATCGACGGCCACACGTCATTGCGACCCTCACCGACATCTGTAACTTTTCCGTACTACACAATACAATACCCAACATTTGGAAACAAGCTAAAATCATCCACATCTTGAAACCCAATAAAGCCTCTACAGATCCAGTCTCATACAGACCCAGTCTCATACAGACCCAATTCTCTCCTCCCGAACCCCTCGAAATTTTTGGAGGGACTGGTTCTAAACAAAATAAACGCACATATCCTACTCTCCCCAACGCAACGCTGTTCCAAGGCTCAGTACTCCATAACCACACTCCTCACCAGCCTCACCCAAACCATCCATGAAGGCCTGAACAAAAAGAAGCAGGCCAAACGCACCCAGGTATGCGCTATCGATATCAGTAAGGTTTCTCACCTTGGTGGCCTCAAGACTGCCAAGCACTCCAGGAAAAGCCCGAGTGCAGGGCAAGACAAATGCCACAACACTCCACAACCGCAAAAGCAAGGCAGAGCAATGATACACAAAAATCCGGAAATCTGTGCTTCAGGCAACTGATCATTCAGCAATCTTGTTTGTCACAACACAAATTAAAAAAAAATCTATATTTGCACATTCATTACCACATCAAATAAAAATGAATCTGCTTAGTCAAAATAAAAAAATTCATCACACATCAGCCCAGCTAGAGCTTGCTTATAGCGAGTGATTTCCGTCAACTGCACAACATCAGCAGGCAAGCTATTCCATAGACCAGTACATCTCACACTGAAGGACCTACTGCAGGCATCAGAAGAGCAAGGAGGAACCACCAACTTCAGCAAGTGACCCCTAGTGCCAACTCTCGGGGCCAGTAAAAACATGTTTAGCAAATACTCTGATTTGCCATGCAAAATCTTCCAGTATTTTATCAGGTCTGCCCTCAGAAGCGGACCGTCAACAGAAAACAAATCCAGTCTTCTCGAACGAATACCATAGTCCACATCCGAAAGATCATCAATATTTCTGGTCCATCTTCTTTGAATAGATTCAAGCAGCCTGCAGTCCCCACAATATCCGGTGTTCCAAACGCAGGATGCATACTCAATGATTGGACGAATACGTGCAACATATGAGGGCAGCATAAACTGCGGGGACCTGCAGACAGTTGATCTCAATAACAGTTTACCAATCCACCAGCCTTTGCAGCCACCACACGAATATGATGTTGAAATCTGAGACTTGTATCCACACTGACACCCAAGTCTCTATGTGCACTGACAAACTTTAATGCTCTACCTTGCAGGAAGTACTGGTTAACGGGAACCAGGGCATCAAAATCAATGTGACATCTATAAAAGCGCAGCACAACACACTTATCTGAATTCAATCCAAGATTTCAGCATCTCGCAATAGAGTCAACTGAAGCCAACCCACTTTGGAGACGCTTGACCCCCTCCCTAGAGAAATCAACCTCTGACAAACTTCCTGCAAATAGCTGGAAAAGAGCTGGGTGAGAAGGAGCTGCACTGACGAAAACTCCCGAAAAAGTCAGCAAAGACTTCACACATCCCGCCAGGATTTTGCACTAACTCACCACCCGACAGGCGGAGAGGACCAACAGCTGGACGACCAATATATTTTTTTCAAGATATAAGCATGGAACAACTTCCGGTTATCAGGTCTGTTTCTTAAATTTCATTCATATTTCTTTCGGGAATCTTGGAAAAAAATTCTGTAGCTCCTATTCAGCTCTCTGAATGTGTATAACTTCTCAAGAGCAATAGCTGAGTAGCGACCCTCTGCCCCACCAACCTGCTGGTATTCATGCCATGCCTTTGACCGTTTTCGGGCAAGAGCAGGGAGCGCCCTGACAGCCCTTGGCGGACCAGAATGGATAGGCAAGAGGGGTATAAACTTATCAATCAGGGACATCAAAACTGACAGCAAAAATTAAAAGTCTTCACACACTGAAGAATGACTGAATACTAGCCCCTAGTCAATCTGAGACAGAGCCTCTGAAATCCTGGCGTATTTCCCCTTACGCCAAAGGCGTTTCTCCTCCATGACCACGTGCTCCGGCCCCTCCCCACTGAAAGTTTACTCGAAGACAACAGGAGAATGCTGGCAGCGAGTCAGCGGCGGCAGCACAGACAACTCACCAACAAGATCCTCCTCAGATGTGAGAATCAGATCTAGAATGTTATCAGCTAGTAAAAATATGGGCTCCTTTACCCACTGCATAAGCCCAAGTAATGAAAAATACTCTAAAAATTGTAGGTCAATGGGCCGAATGTAGCTAGCAACAAGGTCCGAGGACCAGTCAATTGTTGGTAAATTAAAATCACCTATAATAATCACCTCTTTGCTATGACAAAAATAAATAATAAAAAGTTCAACAAGGATGAATTTTCCATGATAGCATAAGGATGCCGATAAACCGCTACAATCCACAGATCATAATCAATTAGGTGCTCTGCTACATGTCTTGGAACTGTGTCTTCGACACAGTTCCAGGACACGCACACATAAACCGAAATATTCGACACATATCCATCCTAATTACAGGAAGTGGCTTGCTAATTTCCTCTCCGAGCAGACATGCACATACTGTCTACAACAACAAGCCATCTCGAACTCGTCACTTCCTCAATGGTGTCCCACAGAGCTTTGTGCTTTTCAACTCCTTTAAACTGTCTTCATGCATGACCTGCCCATTCCAACAGAACTCAGCACCTACATCAGCTCATTCACGGACGACCTCACGATAATCGCACAACACAACAATCACGAGACCGCAGCTGCACACCTCCAGCAGTACCTGAACTCTCTTAAAGTCTAGCTGTTGGACAATAGAATGAAGGTGTCCGCAAGCAAGTCATCCCTCACATTATCAACACCAGATAACAGTTAACACCGCATACACCCGCATGTCACGCTCGTCAACACCCCCATACCCCACAGTCCCACTACAACTATCCTTGGAGTAACTTATAACACAGGGATGACATTCAAGCCTCACATGAACAACATCGACATCAAAGCCAGACTCAGACTGAACGTGTCTCGGGTGTTCACTACAAACACTTACGATCACTCCAAAGAATCAATTGCAACACTAAACAAACAATTCATCAGGCCCGTAATCTGTTACGCAAACACTGCTTGGTCCTCCGAACGTGCACCCACATACACATTAACTCCCTGCAAATGGTACAAAACACGGCTTTGCGCATCGCAACGGGCTGTACACGGACCACACCCATTCTGCACATGCACGAGGAAATCAAGGTCCTCCCTCTCAAACATCATCTCGATATGAGAGGGACCCAATTCTTCAACAAGACTTCAGACCCGGCACATTTCTGCCACAACCTATGCAACCCTCGTCCGACCAACCGACACTTACATAACACACCGACCATACACTTCGGTTCTCTTTACGCGACCATTCCTGTCCATAGAGATGGTACATTTATGCGCAAACGGATACACACACACACTTTGCAGCTCATGCATTAGATGAACACTGAATCAGCACGGTCTTACAGAGTCACCTGCCTGAGGTGGACGCAAAGAAGTTGGGGTTGCCCAGGAGTGACAGGGTCCACTTGTCGCGGCTGATGTACGGGCACCATATGGCCCTCCAGTCATACCAGCATCGACTGGGGAATGTCCCTTCCGATCTCTGCTTGCGATGCCGTGATTTACTCGGTACGGTCGAGCCCGTCATGACGTCGTTCCAAGCCACCACATCCGGCAGGCTCCACCATGACATCGTCAGTTCGTGATCTGCGGGAGCGCCCGCGAGACAGAATCAGCGTCTTCAGGGGTGCAGGCCTAATATCAGGCCTCGCACCTGCTGTAGCACTCCAAACACGCACACGTCGGTAGGTTCCCGGGCTTCGGGCTGTGCGCTGGCTGTGGCTCCTTTATCGCAGGAGGAGCTGAGGTTGAGCAACAACAGCAACGTCAAGGGTCGTGGTACTGGGACTGTGTGGTATGTGAGTGTTGTTGAGTGCCAGTAATGTGAGGGATGATAGGTTACGGACACTCATTGTTATCCTGTAGCCAGACTTCAAGAGAGTTCAGGTATTGCTGGAGGTGTGCTGCTGCGGTCTTGCGATTGTGGTGTTGGGTCGTGATTACATGGTAATTCGCGTATGAGCTGATGTATTGTAGGTATCTGCTTGAAGGCAGGTCATGCATGAATGCGTTTGATGTTTACAAGTGATTACAAGTGTAGGAAGACAACAACAGGCATATTGGCCCAAACTAGGTTGCCTTTTGATAGCAAGAGGATTAGTTCTGAAGTTGAACATCTATGAGAGCTTCATGCGCAATTTCCGTTTTAAAAACATCAAGGAAGGGAAAGGCTTAGCTATTTATCGGCGATTTATGTAGAACTTATCGAGCCGAAACATGAACGTTTCGATTGAATTGCTGTTTACCACCTCCGCTAGAAGTTTGTTCCATTTTTCTACAACTCTATACGTAAAAAAAAATGCGCATGATGTCGAGTGAGAAACGTTTCCCAACAATTTTGAATCCATTGTTCCTAGTCACTCCGTTCGTATCTTACAAACCACGCGACCGCTCCAGAACATCAAGATCTGGGCATGAAACAGATCCGAAATGAACAACAACACAATACTTCAGTGGAATTGCCAGGCACTTGGAAGCAAGGAAGATGAATTATTATCGCTAATCTTCAGTCATAAACCTTTGTTGGTAGGCCTCCAGGAGATCAAACTCCGTGACACAGCCACCTTCGCAATACCTCAATATGTCATACACTGGCGCGAAGGTCCCAATAATGTGACTGCACACGGCGGAGGGGCACTTATGACCCATCAAAGCACATCTCATCACCTCCTCCCTCTAAGAACAGAACTCCAAGCTGTCGCAGACCAATTACAGTGGTATCTATCTACTCGTCACGAAACTACGACCTCACGGAGGCACTAATGACTGATCTGCTTAACCAACTGCACCATCTCGTACTTTTCCTTGGAGACTTCAACAGCTACCACGAAGTGTGGGGATGCGTGAGAACAGACTCCAGGGGAGTGATAATGGCCAACACCATAGACACTCACAACCTGGTCCTTCTCAACGACGGACAATCCACTCGGATCCCCTTCGATAGTGAAACCGCCATCGATTTATCATTCTGTTCCCCAACATTAGCTCCCCAACTCGTTTGAGGAGTCCTGCCTTCAACACATGACAGTGATCACAACCCAGTGATCATATCGCTCCGTACTAACCGACCAAACAATCCCGACGCACAGGAACTTCGATTCAACTACCGGAAAGCCAGCTGGGAGGAATACTTGACACATGTCGCATGGGACGATGTGGAGTGCCTTCCCGAAGACATTTCAGAGTGCGATCTTGTTATACATCTATACGAGAAATTCCAAAGTGCAGCTGTCGCATGCATTCCCCAATATTTACCCTCAACATTTTTCTCAAAACCGTGGTTGTGCCCGGAGGAACAAGAAGCACTGGACCAGCGTGAAAGGATGTACGGGTCTTCCGCCGTGCACATTCCCCCAGGAAGCGAGTAGCCTGGAAAAGGGAAACTGTCGTGTTACGCAGACTTAGCGTGGAAAAGAAGCAAGAAAGCTGGACCCAATTAGTTGATACAATCAATCAAAACACTCCTCTTTCCCAAATGTGGGGAAAAAATCAGACGTATCCAGGGTCGCCCCGAGCGACCTATCTACATATTGTCGGACGGAGACACTGTCTTTTCTTCATACGCAGACATCGCGGACAAACTAGCTCAGACTTTCAGCCAAATATCGCAATCAACAAATTATACGGCTTCTTTCCAACGGGAAAAGATCCTAAGCGAAAGTGAGCATATTGACTTCACTTTCGCAAAAAAGAATTCTACTACAAACCTTTCTCAATCCATGTACTACAATATTCATCGACCACACTCTCGAAACCTCACCCGGGCCAGACCGAGTGCATATCAATATGGTCTAACACCTTTCTGACAATGCTCTCCGGCACCCACTAAATGTGTTCTATACGTTGTAGTCAAATTCATTCTTTCCCAATTAATGTCAGGAATCCGTAATTTGCCCGATATCCAAACCCGGAAAATGTCACAGCGACCCACATAACTATCGTCCCATTGCCCTAACTAGCATCCTGTGTTAGACTAGGGAAAGAATGATAAACTCACGCCTAGTCGACTACTTTGAAATACATGCAGGCCTTGACAACATCCAGTGCGGTGGTCGTAAGCGCCACTCCACAATGGACCACCTCGTACGACTAGAATCAGACATTAGACAGGCCTTTGTCCAAAGAGAACATGTTTCCATATTTTTCGACGTTGAAAAAGCATGCACACTACGTGGATGTACGGGATTATGAAGAATCTCCTCCGTAAAGGTTTGAGAGATTGCCTACCACGTTTCATCCACTAATTTCTACAAAACCGTGCCTTCAGAGTCAAGGTTGGCGACACTCGGTCTCCGTTATATCCGCAAGAAATGGGCGTCCCCCAGAGAAGCGTCCTCAGTGTTACTCTTTTTATCCTCAAAATCGATCAGTTAGCCGACATTCTTCCCCGAGACGGAAGACTGCTCTCATTCCTATACGTGGATGACCTGCAAATAAGCTACGGACACCCCAGCCTCAAAAAAATTCAACATGAACTCCAGAAGTGCCTAAACCTAGTCGGGAACTGGGCTTCCCTAAACGGATTCCGATTCTCGCTCTCTAAAACTAAAAGCATGCACTTTACCCTTGTGCCCGGTTTATACCTGAAACCAGCCCTAACGCTGCACAACATTCCTTTCGTATACGAAGAAACGATCAAATTCCTGGGCCTTGTGTGGGACACTAAACTCACGTGGCGACCCCACATCGCAGCCCTGCCAACTCGATGCAAAATGTCGACGGGATTTATCCACCAGAATGACACCGGAATGACGTTGTTCAGAGCAATAACACGATCGCGCAGCCGTTGTCTACGGCTATTAAGCCTTAATTTTCCTACCGAATCCTTCAAATTAACATACCAACATGGATGATCAACCCACCACCGGTCAACCTAGACCTGCAAATGTACCGTAAAGCAACTACTCCAACCAACGCGTACAGGCAGGAATTTCTGAGACTACATGGGAAAGAATATTTAGAGCACCGCCACATATACACTGACGGCTCCAAAACCGTGGACGGAGTGGGAGCCGCCGCCGCTGTGTGCGGGGACACCCCACTCTCGGCCACCCTCCCACAGGAGGCCTCCGCGTTCTCTGCGGAGCTTCACGCACTCGTACTATCCATCTCAATTGCAAAAATACATAGCTTCCCCAAATATGTCGTATTCTCAGGCAGTCTGAGTGTCTTCATCCAGCTTAAAACACTGCACTACGATCATCCCGTTCTACATAAAATGCATCACGATCTCTTTGTGATGACCGAGACGGGTCAGGCAGTGGAATTCTGCTGGATCCTCGGAAATAAGAGGAAACTAACTTGCGGACTCGCTTGCTAAACTGGCATCTACTCACCAAGAACAATTTTTTGCAATACATTACCGGGACTGGTTCCCTATCA
>SDVV010004633.1:0-19993 GCA_016164225.1 Gammarus roeselii
CCCTTTGCATCCCGCTGTCGGGATGGTCGTGGGTGGGGGGGGCCCGGCCATTATGACGCGGCGGGGGTAAAACAGTGAAAACTGTCGGGCCCTGCTGCTGACGACGGTTCCTCGGTGCATTCGGGACCCAGAGTGTAAGTTGAGGGGCTACCGGCCGGACCCTTTAGCACAAAAGGGCTAAGTTGTGTGAGTGTGAGCGTGTGAGGGTGTGAGGTGCGCCTAGCCGTCGGCCACCCCCCTTTCTGGGGGATCCGGCCTAGGTTCTGTATCTGTTCTGCACCATCCCTGTTCTGATTCGAACCACGTCGTTGGTGATCCGGTCCCTCAGCGTTACTCCAGCCATGCTCCTCAAACATTTCCTCTCGAAAACATTCAACCTTCTTCTCTCCTCTGCTCTCACTCCCCAAGCCTCAGCTCCGTAGAGCACAGTTGGAACAACAACACCCTCATTCAGCCCTCTCTTTGCTTCCATCCCCAGCGTCCTACAGCTCATTACACTCTTCAACAGTGTGCAGTATCCAAATCTAACTGCGTTTTGGCTACAGCAAGACCAGCAAGGTCAACAACACAACCAGAATGACTATGCTATTAGCTTACATAAAACATTAGGCACACTTAGAATCATTACTAAACCTCAACAGAACTTACTATTCCAGGTATGATTCCTGTCAAAGGCCAGAACGGACCTTTCCAGCAAGCTTTACATATAGAAACACTCTGGCCTAGGGCAGCTCGGAATTTCTTTACCTGACAACATCTTAGCAGCGTTTATCCAAGTCCAGGGTTCCAGAACATAAAATCAGAATTAGGCTTCAACTGACCTGGACCACGACATCGGGTTTCTTCTCAGAGCCGAGGCGCCGGTTGAGAGGGTCCAGCTCACCACAGGCTAAGAAGTTCTTATGAAAGAAGAGGAATGGAGAAAAATAATTACAATCGGACAATATTTCACAATTAAAAAGGAATGACTAGCTTTATTATGGATACCATGTGACATCAAGAGAAGTAACATGCAGTGCGATTTTGCTGTCGTGAGTTGTGACGTTTGAAAAAAACATGTCGTTTCCAATCAAGACGTAGTTAGGCTCTGTCACTCAAGGTCCAGCGGAGGTTGATGGCAGAATAGAAATATCTACGCCTAGAAGTAGACCGAAGTTTTAGTGTAGCTTGAAGCAGGCATTAGGAAGGAGTACAGTGGCGAGGTGTGAGTGGAGAATAATAGTGAATGGATGAAATTTGAAGCAGCCCTGATGTGCTTTCGACGCCACTCGTGGCGTTGCGTGGAGAAACTGGATGGATGTGGGTGGGGAGGTCCTGGTAACCATGGCGCACCAGGGGTAAACTAGTAAACGTGGCCGGGCCCAGCTGCTGACAGTGATCTCGGACTCTTTAGCGCCAGAGGGCCGAGTTTATTTGCATGCGAGTGCATCACCCCCTTTTTCCGAGGGATTCGGCCTTGTGTCAGCATCTTTGCGTCTTATACAATAATTTTTTATAATAGTCAAGTACAAAAAATTAGTTGCCGATAGAAAGGGCTATTACAGATAAAAGGCCAATTGCCTCAGAAGGGGGGGCGGTCGACAGCAGGGCGCACCTCAAAATCCCTCTCATGCGCTCACACGCAAAACAAAAATTTAGCCCTTTGGGCTAGAGGGTCTTGCCATGACCCCGTAACTCACACTTCGGATTTGGAGTAGGGATTGATATCAGTGGCAGTGGCAAGGCCCAATAGCGTTTACTGGTTTACCCCCTTCTGTTCTGACAAACATGCTGTACTGCCAACATAGAAACTCTGGACTCTCAACAAATTTACACCCGCTTCATACAAATGCAACATCCTTCCCAACGCCTAACTGCCGACCCTACTGTAGGTTTTCTTCAGATCCATGAAGGCATGGACCTCATACGTTCACTTCGCAAGATACTTTTGTTACTCGTCCCTTTGTGAAAAATCTGATCGGCACACCTGCTACCACTCCTGAAGCCAAAGTCCCTCGCTAATAGCAACATCGGACCAGCGTTGTTCATAATGCGCGTAGCGGTGTTTACAATGATCGAAAGGGGTTCGAGATTATTTGACTGCTGAATTGTAAACGACAGCTTTACAGTCGAGGGGTAAACAAACCAATGCTTGGTGCAAAGTCATGCTTGGTGCAAAGTCATGCAGGTGTCCAGATCGGCACAAACTCTCAAGGATATTACCGAGAGGCATTTGCTGTCGATCTTCGGCAGCGATCAGTAGTTGTGAGGTCACCACAGGAGTTGAGGGTCCCACACAAGCCCAAGAAACTTTCAGGAGTCTTCGTATACTAGAGGTGTGTTGTTAGGGCTGGTTTTAGGTTAGGGCTGGTTTTAGGTGTATACCGGGGACGTAAGTAAATAGCATACTATTAGTTTTAGAGGGCGAGAATCAGGATCCGTTTACGGAAGCCCAGTTCCCGACCTAGTTTCGACACCTCTGGAGTTGATGTTGAATTTATAAACCCTAGGGTGTCCAACTTATTTGCAAGACGCCCACATATAGTGATGAAAGCCGTCTTCGTAATGGGGCAGGATGTCAGTTAGCTGGACAATTTTATATATAAAAGAGTCACACTGAGGACGCTCCCCTAAGGACGCCCATTTCCAGCAGATACGATGGTGATAGTGTCACCGACATTAACCCTAAAGGTACGATTTTGCTGAAATTACTTACTCAAACGTGGTAGGCCTTTATGGGCTTTGTGGTGTAGATCGTTCATGGTTTCGTATATTCAGGTAGTGTCATATGATTTTTCAACGTCTAAAAATATAGAAACCACATGTTCTTCTCGGACGGAAGCTCATATGATGTCTTATTCAAGTCGTATGAGGTGGTCCGTCTAGGAATAGCACTGGCGGCCGCCACAATGGATGTTGTTGAGGCCTGCATCTATTTCAGGCAGTCAACAAGGCTTGAGATTTATTATTCTTTCCATCGCCTTACAGAAGACCGTGGTAAAGGTAATTCGGCTGCTGCGGCATTTACCGGGTTTGGTATTGGGATGATAACGGATTCCCGCCAATGATCAGGAAAAAATAAATTCGAATAGAGATGTTCAAGGGCCCATCAGAGAGATGTTTGATTAAATTGATATGCACCCGGTCCGGTTCAGTGTTTTAAGTATCTGGGCTCCCATGTGGAGGAGACGGAACTTATGGAACCTGAGGTGAAGTCGCGAGTGAAGGAATGGTGTGAAGTTTTGGGTGCACTAAAGAGTGTAATAAGCTGTAGGACACTGGGAATGGAAGCAGAGCAAGTCATGCCCCTTAAACATTAGAAATGTTTAAGGGGCATGACTAGAGTGAGGCTGAGAGAAAGGATCAATAACAACATTGTTTGAATTAGAACGGGAGAGATGAAGAAGTTTGAAGACAGTAGATTCGCGTGTTCTGAGATGGTTCTAGCCCATGGTGAGAATGGATGCAGGGAGATAGGTAAAACGGGTGATAAAGGCGGAGGTGATTGGACGTAGGCCTAGAGGTAGACCGAAGTTTGGGAGGATGGATGGTGTGAAGCAGGAGTTAGGAAGGCGAGACTTAGGTGCGAGGGAGCGCGCAATGAGTGGGCGTGAGTGGAAAATGGTGGTGAATTGATGATTCACAGACATGTGCACACAGTCATAATAGGCTCCGTCGTACTGCGCCACCGTCATTGATTCAGGTAAGTTCGCACGGCCACGCGTGCGAAAATATTAGTCTTGTCAAGATGAAACTAAGAACATACTTCAATTGTGGCATATTCGCGGACAAGCGCGTACAAGACTGTTCAGAGTTAACGCGTATCTTCGTAAATGTATTGTTATCTGCGCGCAAGGGGGTGGAGAGACCACTTCACTTGCACAGGTGTTTGGAGTTTAGACAGCTTCGTATAGTTTTGTGTGTTTTCCAAAATCGGTAAGCTTTTTACGGTAGGTTGGGTCAGTGAATAGGCTTTGTAGGTTGCACGGGATATTTAAGAACGCTCGTCGGGCTGCTGTGAGTAAGTAAGTGTTTCACAGTGATAGCCACTTGGTGGCAACGGGGGCAAGGTGCGCGTTTGGTCCTGTGTCGACATTTATCAGGTGAATGTGAATTATCCACGTGTGTCCCGTGCACAAGCGGTTCATGAACATTTGATCTTTTCTGTTGGTGAACTTCGTTTCCCATTCCCCGATTGAAGGTTTGACTGAAAGCATTTTCAGTCCACTCTGTTGCCACATTTCATCCGATTGGGATGTTCTATGGGAGTTGATGATAGGGAACCAGTCCCGGTAATGTATTGCGAAAAATTATTCTTGGTGGGTAGATGCCTCTCATTACTTAACTCTTACCCACGTTCACTCGAGGCTTCCTCCTCTAACACACTCTACCAAACTCAGACACTAGCCTACATGGTTTCTCCTCTGAATCAGCAACCAGGGCCGTATCATCAGCAAATAGCAACTGGCTCAACTGCCAACTCCGCCCCTTCGCTTCTAACAGTTCCAAGCCACGACCCAGCACACTCGCGTTCACCTCCCTGACCACTCCATCTACCTAGAGGTTGAACAGCCAGGGAGACATCACGCAGCTTCGTCTCAGTCACACTTTCACTGTGAACCAATCACTCACCTCGCTTCCCGCTCTGACACATGCTCGGCTGCCAACATAGAAATTCTGCACCGCTTTAAACAGATGTCCGCCTACTCCATACAAACGCAACACCCTCCACAGCGCTTCCTTGTCAATCCTGTCGTATGCCTTCTCCAGATCCATGACTGCCTAGAACACATCCATTCCTTTGGCAAGGTACTTCTCACAGACCTGTTCCACTGCAAAAATCTGATCGGCACACCCTCTACCGCTCCTAAAGCCACACTGTTCCTCTCCAATTGCGCAGTTCGTACAGTCTCTAATCCTTTTGACCAGCACTCTCCCGTACAACTTACCAACCACACATAACAGACGGATACCTCTCGAGTTCCAGCATTCATTGGTATCTCCTTTGCCCTTACATAGCGGAATAATGCAGGCACTGCGCCACTCAATCGGTACCATCCCTGCCACAAAAGACAAGTTCAGTAACCTCACCAACCATTCGACAATCGTTACTCCACCCTTCTTCAGGCACTTGGTCGCCACGCCATCCAAACCAGGGGCTTTCCCTGCTGTCATCACGTCCACCGCCTCCTGCACCTCTTCCCTGGTAATGTCCGCGACAAGTCGTTCTCCCAAAACTGGCATCCAAGCACCACCACCCACAGCAACAATGTCAGCCTCTCTGTCATCCTCGACATTCAACAACTCATCAAAAAACTCGCCCCACCTCTTCCGTACATCACCAAATTCCAACAACAACTGGCCGTTTCCATCTTTCACCACAACCATCTGCCCCACTTGGCACCAGCGTCCGTTTTGGCTCTCCTCAGCACCTGCTTCACCTCTCTTTGTAGCTTTCATAAGCCACCACCGACTTCACCTGCAACCACTCCTCAAACGCTCCTCTTTTCCGTGCCTCCGCCAGTTTGACCTCCTCGTTCCATCACTCGCAACCTTTCCTCCAGCACCCGCCCACACGGCGCGCGCCACACACCTTCTTCGCACATCTCAGCAACGCATCCCTTAAAGCCTCCCATCCTTCCTCCACATCTCTCAAGTATTATCCTCTCTTCCCCTCCCACTAATTTGTTGCCCTTCCACTTCTGCTCCACTCTTAATCTACCTTCCACCAGCAGATGGTCAGACACTCCTCCACCCTTCCCTCTCAACACCCGCACATCCAACAGCCTCCCCACCACTCTCCCGCGTGTCCGAGGATCCAGCAGAATTCAACTGCCTGACCCGTTTCGGACATCACAAAGAGATCGTGTTGCATTTTACGTAGAACGGGATGTTCGTATTGCAGTGTTTTAAGCTGGGTGAAGACACTCAGACTGTCTGAGAATACGACGTATCAGGGTAAGCGATCTGTTTTTGCAATAGAGATCGCTAGTTCGAGTGCGTGGAGCTCCGCAGAGAACATGGAGGTCTCTTGTGGGAGGGTGGCTGTGAGTGGGATGTCTCGGTACACAGCGACGGCTCCCACTCCGTCCGCGGTTTTGGAGCCGTCAGTGTATAAATGGCGGTGCTCTAAATATGCTTCCTCAAGTAGTCTTAGGAATTCCTGCCTGTACGCGTTGGTTGGAGTAGTTGCTTTAGGGTACACTTGCAGGTCTAGGTTGACCGGTGGTGGGTTGATCCTCCATGTCGGTGGAATAATTTGAAGAACTCGGTAGGAGAATGGAGGCCTAATAGCTTTACGATTGATGTTCAGCGAGGTCAGCAGGTTGTCCACACGTAGGACAAAACGGTGAACATACATTCTTTTTATGCCGCGAAAATGCGCTTATCGGATATGTTGGTGATGCGACTGATTGCCGGGTTGTTGATTAGACTTTTAGTCTTAAAAAAGTATTGTAGCGAAAGTTTGTCTCGCCGTTAGCGAGCAGGTTGAGGGATTCGATTGGGGTGGAGCGAAAGTAGCCGGTTGTGATACGCAAAGCATTGTTTGCAGTGGTCGAGAGACTCAGGGGCTCACCTCTTTGTGCACCAAGGTGGGGAGGGGTGTAGCTACAAACTGAAAGGGAGGGACGGTGGAGGGATCTTTTAAATCAAATAATATTTACACAAAGGGACAAATAAAATTTGGTGGTTAACGAGGACACCGCGGGAAGGCGAGTGAGCCTAGGATAACCCCAGGGGGTATCCCTCTGAGGTGCCTTATTGCTCTCGCTCCAAAGTGATGATAGTCGATCTCTCCGATCAAGTTGAAAACTTTAACTTTACGCGACGATATTCGGTCTCAGAGCGATATTTGGCTAAGCGAGGTGACCGGCCCTTATTTTGATACAGCTAAAAAAAAGGCTTCTATGCCCTGGAAACTTGAAAGCTTTGGAGCTTAGACGCGAAGAACAGTATGCGATTTTGTTTTCGAACTCACTTGTCACTCATTCGTTACGATATTGCCTCTGCGCAAAGCTCCTACCAGGAACGCCATACCTCCCTATCACGTTATCCACTACTGCATCTCCAACTCTCGCATTAAGGTCGCCCAATACAACCACCATGAATTGACTTCCAAAACTTTCAATACACTCGCTCAGGTCAGTTCAAAATCTCTCTCTCTCTCTCTCTCTCCTCCTCACTCCTCTTGCTACCAGGTCCATGCGCTCCAACACATGCTAATTTTTATACGCCTAACTTCACTGTCACCCACATAAATATTGACGACTCTTCTTTCCACTCAATAATGCTACTAGTCAATCCATCACTCAATAACACCACACCTTCTCGTGCCCAACCTTCATCCACGTCTGACTTTCTTCCACTTATCACTCCAAATTCACAGTCGCCCTCACTCTTCAACTTAGTCTCACTCAGCGCCAACACATCTAACTTCCTCCTCACACACATATCACCGATCTCTCGCCTTTTTGCTTTATTCGTACTACAACCACGCACATTCAGCGACCCTAACAATAGGGTTCGGCGAGGCGTGAGCTTCTCTTCCCCCCGCTCGTCTTGCCGTCGTTCAGGGAGAAATTCTACAAAGGAGGGATTCCTAGCCCCCTCGCCCCGCCCCTTATTAGTCGCTTCTTACGACACGCAGTGGTTGCGGTAGCACTATTCTAAGCTCGGGCTACAGGGCTCCCCTTTCAGTCGCCTCCTACAACACGCAGTGGTTAGGGTAGCAGGATTCCAACACCGCCGCTACAGGATAATTAGTGAAGATAAGAATAGATTAAAGTAATAATACATAAAATTGAAGGGGAAGAAGAGGAAGAAAAATCATTTGAAAAGCAAAGAAAAAGTCCATGGGGAAGGTTATCAAGTTAAAATGAGAGATACGTTAATGTAGGTTAAATAAAAGTAATGGGGTAAATAGGGTAAAAAATGGTAGGAGAATAATCAGGAAGAAACAGATACAGATTAGATTAGAGTGACGAGGCTTTCTAGCGCGCAGGAGTCTGAGTCCTTCTGGCGCCAAACGTTAAACTAGAAACTAGTGCTGCATCAAGCTATAGTCTAAGATTAGATTACAGTGATTGGATTAACTCCTGCGTAAAGTCAATGTCCTTCATGCTGCGAATGTCAAATGTAGGAACTGTTGCCACAGGAGGTACAGTAACTACTGAGGTGTAGAGGTCCTATGGTCCATGCGCTCCCTGGATGGCAGCAAGCAGAGTTGTCACGCAACCTTCCCAGCTCCAGAGCCGCAAAGGTTTGCAAGCTTCGATAAGGTGCCATGAGCAATTCACTCCAGCACCTGCTGAGGAGTAAGATGAAGAAGAGACGGGAAACGGTGTGGAGAATCCCTCGCATGAGACCAGTAAGAACTAAAACAAAAAGGGAAGAGTGATAGAAAAGTTTGATGAAAGAAAGAGCAAACTTATCTGCTATTAGTCACCTAAAAGGAGAAAATTAAGGAACAGTGTGCAACGACTAGTGGTCAAGAAAACGCGAGAGATAAGTTAGTGAAAACATGAACTTAAGATAAGACTCAAATGAGGTGAATAGGAGTCAAGTACATTCAGAATGGTGAAAAAATTATGAGGTAAAAAGTGTGATGAGGAGTATCTAATGGAAACAAGGAAGTTCACCCGCATTTCCGTGAGGCCTTTGAACCTTACAGATGCCAAAGGACGGAGGAAAGTATTAAGTAGTTAGAAATGAAATTAGGGTGATCACGCTCCCGGTTTAATCGAAGTTATTATAATACTCGTCTTAGCTTCACTAACATCATTAAGCAGTCGTCCAACGATGTACAGCGACTGTGCCCACATGAAGGGCAGGCGGCCACCGGTGACGCGAGGCTGTGTGCCGGGCTTCTCGTACTCCAGCTGCACTTTGTCGGGGGGAACGCTGTACATCTCAGGCACCAGGCGCAGGCCATCTTCTCCGGTGACCAACAGCTGGAGAGGTGATTGGGGAGTGGTGATGAGTCCATAGAAGCAGGTCATGACATGAATGATGCTCATCAAAGGTAAAAAAGTAATCCTCTGGACATTCGAGCGGTTAATGCATCTAATGGGCTGAGAGAGAAATGACTGTAAAACTCGACAGTTGAAATAATGGCATTAATTTTAATTGTCCCTTCGATGGTAAAAAGTTTCAGCTGTCTTCAAGAAAAAAAAGGAAATCTTGTGATCTGTGAGCTTAGTACCTTCCTGGCAAACGGTCCTCACGCAATATATAGGTAGCTAATAATAATGGTGACTATGTTCACTGCATAAGAGAAGCTGCATGAAGATAAAGACCGTACAGTCTAAAGTATATTAATATTAAACCCGGAAAGTAATAGATAATGTAAAACCACCTATGTAGAACTAATTGGCAACAACCGAGTCTTAGACTTGGTTTTTACCAAATCTCAAACAAAGTAACAATATCATGCATGAAGGCTTGAATGTAGTTTAGTTTTGTTTGTAAGTAGCTAAACCTAGTCGCTGATATTTTAAATTAATTCAAGTCATCTTCCATGCCTACCAACTTTATCCAGATTTTGTTAACACTGTAGAATTAAGTTTTCTCCCGATGCTATCAATTTGTTGGGGAATAACCTTCTCTTCAAAAATTATTTATGGAGCAGGTAATTTTCTTTCTTTTATGTTTCAGCATCACTCAGGCCGTGCTTCTCAAATATTCCCTATCAAAAACGTTCAATCATTTTCCCTCTTCGTCTCTCGCCCCCAACATCTCAGCACCGTAGAGCACTATTGGGACAACTATCCCAGTGGCTCCTTCATCGCAGGGAGAGTTGTGGTTGAGCAACAACAACATCTCAGCCCCTAAGAGCACAATTGGGACAACTACCCCTCATGCAATTCTTTTCTTCTTCCAAACCCAGCGTCCTACGGTTATTTAAACTCTTCAATGGACCCAACACTTTACTTCTTTCCTGCACTCTAGATATCACCTCCGTTTCCACTGGTTCTGTCTTCTCCACATCAGAACCCAGGTAGCTACAGGAAACACTTTACGTCCTCTAATTATCCATTTAGAAGAATACTGATTCTGTCCTGTATCATCCTTCATCATAGTTCTCATTATCTTACTTTTACCCCCGTTAACACAGATTCCTAATCTCTCACACTCTACTAAACCACGACACTATATTAGATTAGTATACTAACTACTAGTTAAGAGTACCACGCTCTCTAGTGCACTGCAGCCAATGCAGTTGGCGAACTCCACCACTAGCCAACACAACTTCTCCGAATCGGACACCAGTGTCGTATCATCCGCAAATAGCAACCGACGTAACTGCCTGCTCCACCCATTTGTCCCAACTCTAAACCTAGAATACTCGCGGTCACCTCCCTGACAACTTCATCTATGTAGAGATTAAACAGCCAGGGAGACATAACGCAACCTTGCCTCAGTCCTGGTATGTCTGGGAACCAAGCACTCATCTTCCTCCTTACTCAGACACATGCTCAGCTGCAAACATAGAAACTCTGGCTGACCGCTTTCAACAAATTTCCGCTTCTCCATACAAACAGAATCCCCTCAACAACGCCTCCCAGTCGATCGATCGTAGGCTTCTTCCAGATCCTTGAAGAGCTAGAGCACATAATCCTTCTTTCCCTTTGCTAGGTTGTCCTCTGACTTGTCTCACTGCAAAAATACGATCGGCACACCCTTTACCACTCCTGAAGCCACACTGTTCATGGGCCAATCATACTTTCTGAACTCTATTTAATCCTATTGATTAGCGCTCTACTGTAGAACCATCTGGCAACACACTACGAAATGATTCTTACAGAGTTTCTGCATTGCCTTTTTATAACGGAACAATGCAAGCACTGCGCCATTCCATCGGCGCCACGCCCGAACAAAAAACAACTGATTCAGTAGCCTCACCAGCCATTCGACTACTGTTACTTCACCCCTTTTTAGACACTCACTAACAACGCCATAAAAACCAGGGCCTTTGAAGCTTTAATCACCCACCTCATGCACCTTTTCAGCAAAAATTCGAAGAAATATGGGTTCAATAACAATTGAAAGTTGGCTGCCGAGAGAGTGGTCAAGAGGAAGAGAAAGAGATAACTGAAAGGAAATTTCAAATAAAGATAGGACGCAAGTGAGACAGAAGTCAAGTGAATTCAGGATAGGGGAGAAAAGGAGAGTGATGAAGAGAGGAATCTGTAGGGAAACAAGGGTATCCATTCCCCAGTTAGGCTGTGCCTCCGTGCGGTCCGTGAACCAAACAGATGCCTGAAGAGGAGGCCCATAGTTGGGGGGATGGTAATGAAAACAGAAGCGAGAGAGCGTAAGCCCAGACAAAGACCCAAGTTTCAGCGGATGGATGGTGTGAAGAAGATTTTAGAGAGAAGAGATGTCGGTGTGTAGGTAACAAGAGAGTGTGCAACGGACAGGCATGAGTGGAAATCATTGTATATGTATGCGCTTTTACGCGGCTCTGATGCGTTTTCAGGCTCTTGGCGTTTCTTGAAGAACGTGATGGTCCGGCAGATATGCTGCAGCAGGAGTCAACCAGTGAAAGCTGTCAGGCACTGCTGTTGACACTGATCTCGGACCTCACTCCTGACACAGAGTGTGTGTGGCGGGGTCTTGGTCAGACTATTTAGGGCTAAATGGTTAAATTTTGTGTGTGGGAGTGCATGAGAGGAGTGTTTAGTGGCGCTTTGCAGTCTGCCACCCCACCCCCTCCCCACTGGCAGATTCACCCAGAGTCAGTATCCGTTAGTTTATGTTAGGGATTTAGCGATACGTTTCCATGACTGGTCTTATCCTTCTCTCTGGCAACAGTTTGGACTTTGGCGTGAACCGTTTCAAAGGAAATATATCACTCATCATGTATCATTCAAAAATTGTTTGCCCAAAATATTGCAGCAGCTGGAAAATACCAACCTAGACATTGATGATCGATATAATTGTATGTATTAACCAGAGAGTTGATGACTTCAAAACTTTATATCTTCTCACTGTTTGTTGACTGCTTTGAGTCTAGGTCAATAAAAGTGAGAACATTTATAAGATTGATCACTTCCAAAGGAGTTGTTTGTATTCATCGATGCCAGATGCCGTCACATCTTCAACAACTCCAAATCGTTGTCAATAAAAACAGCGATACAGATCCGACCAGAAGCAAGGCCGAATGCACCAAACACCTAACACGTGCACCTAACACGAATGCACCTAACACCTAACACGTGCACCTGACGGCCACGTGCACCTAACACTCCTCTCATGCCTTCACACAAATACCAAAACTTAGCCAGCCTTTTTAGCGTTGAAAGGTGCTGCTAGGAGCCCGCAACACACTATTTGGGTCAGCAGTAAGGTCCGAGTTCTGTGTCAGCAGCAGGGCCCCAACGGCTTTCCCTAGTTTACCCCTGCTGCTGCATCATAATTGTCGGGTTCTCAACCCACCCACGTCCATCGTGTTTCTCAATTAGGTGCCAAGGTCACCAAGGCCGCGTCAAAACTCATCCATTCACATTCATTCACTAGTCATGCCTATCCATAGCACACTCTCTAGCTATCGCTACAATACATACGTAACAAATGAATCTGTTTTGTTTTCATAAATTACAACGGTCCAACAAGATGAGAGTGTCAAGGCTTTCTAGTGCACTGGAGTCAAAGTCCTTCTGGCACCGAACTTCAAACCAGCAGCCAGCGCTGCATTATGTCATCGACAAATCATCTTCAGTCTCCGGAATTGTTTCGACTCACGGCATGCTCAGGTCACTACTGTTTATAGGGATATATAGAGAGAACACAAATATGTCCTGCTCAAAGTAAGCAAAGAAAACGGTGGTCCTCCGGGATGGAGGAGTTTATTGTTGAGTAAGATTTAGAATGATCAATTCACAACAGATCAGATTTCAGTTAGGAGGCCGGTTTCTTGAAGGTAGCTGAGAAGTGGTTCCGTACTGAATTGTCTCTGAGGGAACTCAGTAAGCATTCTGAGGGAACTCAGTAAGCATTAGGCGGAGTATATTAGGAAGGTCCAGAAACCGGCTCCTGGGGAAGTATGCGCGCCGACATTCCGCTCATGTGGGGCATTCTGCCAAGACAGGGGCTATTGTAAGAGGGACTAAACAGTCCATGCAGTAAGGAGGTGGCGACGCCTCCATTAGGTGTCTGTGCGTTAGTCTGCTATGCCCAATTCTCAATCGGCACAGAGTTACCTCAGTCCGTCGAGATCGGTTGCTTGATGAGACCCAGGGTATGATTGGGTCTTCAATAGTACGCAATTTTTTGCTCTTTAGAACCTCAGACCATTCCATGTTCCATTTACTTCGTACAGCTCTTTTAATCGCTGAGTAAAAGTATATGGGAGTGGACGCTGTTCTGCTGGGTCAGGCGTCGCTGCAGCTCTTCGCGCCGCTTCGTCCGCCCGCTCATTTCCCACCACACCACAGTGGCCCGGAACCCAGCACAAACGAACGTTCTTGTTTCTGGAGAACAATCGCACAAGCCAGCGCATGATTGCTGAAACAATAGGGTGGTAATTGTTGAACATCTCGAGGGCTTGAAGCGCACTGAGCGAATCACTAAAGATTGAGATATTGGCTGCCAAGAGGGCATCGGCAATGGCCGTGAGTTCAGCAGTGAAAACTGACGCTGATGGCGGGAGTTTTCTAGTGACGACGCGCCCGGGGAGCACCGCTGCACAGCCCACTGCATCGTCGTCTTTTGATCCGTCAGTGAAGATATGCAAACTATAAGCGTGATGAGTCTCCGCATGGGCTATAAAAATAGCTCGAAGATTTTGGGGTGCAACATCTGCCTGTCGGCCGGTAATATAGTTTGGGCAGAGCATATCTTCTGGTAAACGCCAGATGTGTATAGCATCTCGTGGGAGACGGTCCACCATGATGTGTAGTAGTGCAAGCTCAGCAGTGAGGAGCTCGATGCATTTTGAGAAGCTCGAGGAAGGAGCAAGATTGGGGTGGCGCGCTGTCGGATTGTGGTTAACGTAGGGGAGGTGGGGCGAGCAAGGACATGGCAATAAAATTAGAGGTCAATTTGTCCTCGTCGCAGGGCAAGACTAGGCTCACCAGTTTCACAAAGAAGGCTGACAATAGGGGAGGAGCGGAAAGCTCCAGTACAAGCGCGAAGGGCGGCATTAAGAACTGGTTCCTGAGTCTAGAGAATATTCGATTTTGCGGAGCCATAGATCACGCTCCCATAGTCCAGTTTGGATCGAATGATAGCAGACTAGAAAGCAGACTGTAGGTAGGAAAGGGATCATTTCTCCATAAAGTCTGAGGTCTGGTTCTGTGTGTGTGCGAGACCGATGGATATGAAGTGCACATGTTTTGCTTTTAGATATTTTTAAGCCTCGAGATTCTGTCCAGGCAACCACCTGGGCAATTGCACTCAGTAGTTTACGCTGGAGATGGAAGACAACTGGCGCCGAGGCGTAAATCATAAAGTCGTCAACGTACAGTGACCCATTTACGGAGGGAGGGATCATTCCTGTGATCCCATTAATGGCAATCGCGAATAGAGTACACAAAAGGACGCTACCTTGGGAAACCCAATCATCTTGGGTATGTGTATGTCCGAAATAAGTGTCACCCTAAATGGAGAGCTCATGGAGGAAGTTCAGTGTTTCAAGTATCTGGGCTCCCATGTGAAGATAAGTATTGGGTGCACTAAAGAGTGTAATGAGCTGTAGGACGTTGGGGATGGAAGCAAAGAGAGGGCTGTATGAGGGTGTTGGTGTCCCAACTGTGCTCTACGGAGCTGAGAGCAGAGGAGAGAAGAAGGTTGAATGTATTCGAGATGAAATGTTTGATGAGCATGGCTGGAGTAACGCTGAGACACCGGATCACCAACGACGTGGTTCGAAACAGAACAGGGATGGTGAAGAAGTTGGAGGACAGATTGGATTCGCGTGTTATGAGATGGTTCGGGCACATGGAGAGAATGGATGAAGGGAGATTGTTGAAAAGGGTGATGAATGCTGAGGCGAGTGGTCGCAGGCCTAGAGGTAGACCGAAGTTTGGGTGGATGGATGGTGTGAAGCATCCTCTGCCGCCCTTGGCACTCCGCTGTCGGAATGGTCGTGGGTGGGGGAGGGGCCTGGCCATTATGACGCGACGGGGGTAAACCAGTGAAAGCTGTCGGGCCCTGCTGCTGACGACGGATCCTCGGACTGCACTCGTGACCCAGAGTGTATGTGGAGGGGGTACCGGCCGGACCCTTGCGCAGAAAAGGGCTAAGTTGTGTGAGTGTGAGCGTATGAAGGTGTGAGGTGTACCTTGCCGTCGGCCACCCCCCTTTCTGGGGGATGCGGCCCAGTGTCTATCTGTATGTCCGAACGGTGATTGCCGATTTTGGTCCGGAGACTCTCCGCCGGAGGAAGTTCCGGATGAAAAATGCTAAGTGACACCGGAGCCCCATCTGGTGAATCTCTCGGAGGATGCCATAACGCCAGGTTGTATCATATGCCTTCTCAAGGTCAAAGAAAACGCAAACGGTGTGCTGCTTGCGGTCCAAGGCCCCTTGGATATCAGTCACAACGCGTAATAATGCGTCCTGCGCTGATAGCATCTTTCGAAATCCGAATTGTAATGGGGAGAGAAGTGGGTTCGCTTCTAAGTGCCGAGTCAGTCGGGCATTCACAATTTTCTCCAGAGCAATCGCTACACACGAGGTGAGAGCTATAGGGCGGTAGCTGGTCAAATCATCGGTAGGCTTACCAAGGCTTCGGGAAAGACAAAACCACTGCCTCCCTCCCCCGATCAGGATAGGAGTGGGTAGACCAGATTGAGTTGTAAATACGACACAAGTAGGAGAGTGCAGAGGGATGTAGGTGCCGGAGCATCTCGTAGGAGGAGATTTGATATCGCCAGGAGCAGAAGAGTTGGAAGTGCGAATTGGATCAAGGATTTCGCGTACCGTGATAGGTTCATTGTAAGGTATAAGGGAGTTTATGCAGAAGTCAAGATCATTTTTTTCTGCAGTACGCTTTGTGATACGGAAAGTTGAGCTGTACTCAGAATCCGAGCTGACAAAGGAGTAATGTGTTGCAAAGAGTTCAGAGACTTCTTGCGGATCGGTGTGGGTCGTTCCCATCGCCCTTAGGGTGGGGGGGGGGGGTGAGAGCAGTACTTCCCAGTCATTTTTCGTATGCAGGACCACACTTTAGACATGGGTGTGTTCACATTAATGGACGATACGAAGTTTTGCAACGATTCTCTCCTGGATAGGAAGTATGTGTTTCAGGCTTTTGCAGTTTCTCGTTTAAACGTAATTTTATCTGCTACTGCTTTGGTGCGTCGGTATCGATTGAATCCACGCTTCCTTTGCCGTTTTGCTATCTCACACAGGTCACCCCACCAGGGTGTCCTAATTTTACGCCGTGTCCCCTTGGTTATAGGGAGGCTGCGATCTGCAGCGTGAAGGAGGGTACTATTGAAGTTTTCCACCATCTCGTCACAGAATATATCCTGAGGTGGGAAGGGTGTTGTTGTACAAGCGGTGAACGATTGCCAGTTGGCTTTGCGCATTATATAGCGGCGAGCGGTAGAAGTAACTTCAGGATGGAAAGTAGTGATGGTGATGGGGAAGTGGTCACTCCCGCAGGGCTCCTCCAACACTTGCCAGGCCAGGTCTGGGGAGAGGTTTGGGGAGCAGAAGGATAAGTCAATAGCCTATAACGAGGCTGTCTGGGTATGAAAGTGCATCGGTTCTCCAGTATTAAGGAGCGTAATATCAGAAAACAGAAGGAATGCTTCGACGTGCCCCCCCCCGTCCATCAGCTGCGTCTCCCCCCCCAGAGGGGGTGTTTAGCATCAAGGTCACCTACATGAAGGTAATTCGCAGGAAGTTGACCAACCAGGTTAGTAAGAAGTGCGCATGAAATTAGTTCATTTGGGGAAATATATAGGTTACAAATAGTAACGGGGCGTTTGAGGCCCACTCAGTGGGCCTGAGCTTGCTGAGTTGTTTGTAAAGGAATTGAAGTGCATGTGATTGCTTGATTTACTATTGTAGCCAGGCCAGTGCCGGGTCGAGCATCGGCAGTGGGCGAGGTGAAGTGGGCTTTATACCCACTGCGAAAAAATGGTTTGTACAGCCCCAGGAGAGTTTCTTGGAGACAAACTACCATTGGATTATAGGTTTGCGTTAATTTCAATAGTTCAGCATAATTAGCACGATATCCTCTGATGTTCCATTGGAGGACGAGGGTATCGAACATTGTGGTTTAGGTTAGAGAAATTTAAGGTATAGGCTTGAGTTGATACGTCTAATTATATATCGCTTTTGTAGACTAAGCCACTCACGGCCTGTCGGCCGCGTTCGACGAGTATCGCTGAAGCTTCTCTTTTGGTTACGAGTCAACAAAGGATCACTTTCGCTTGGATCATCATCCAGGTCGGAGCTAGTGTGCTTAGCGCTGGTAAGCGGCAAGCGAGTTTCTCCGACCAGAGGCGACGATGAGGTAGGGTGGGTATCACTCAATACTGTGCTCGGTGCATTTCCTTAGGATTATAATCCAGAACGGCTAAGCGAGGCAGAGGCAAAGGTGCATTCGGTGTGCTAATAAAGGCATCAGAATGACATATGGGTTGAGCAGCAATCTGGCTAGGCTGCGCGGTTACTAAGGGTAATCTTGGTTGGGCTTGGAGTTAAGGCGGGTTTAACCGTTGGTGACAGATCCCGGGTTCTCGTCTTGTGTGGCTGGGGAGGAGCGCGTTGAGGTGGCAGCGTTTCTTTATGTGGTGCTGCCTCCAACAAAAGCAGGTCGTCGTCCAGATTCAGGTCTGGGACTCCCATTGCACGTCGTTCAGCAAGTGATGGACTAGGCGAGGTGGGAATGAGGGAAGGTATCTCCAGCGGAATTTCCAAGTTTCCGGACAGTGCAAATGACTGTTGTCGTAGGCTTCCTCGATTTCGAGGAGGATGAAGGGCATCGTGTTGTAGGTTAGCAGGAACCCTGGTTACAGGTGTTCCCGTTGTCACTGCAGCAAAGCCAGCAAGCTGGCGGATAAATTTAGCTGTTACTTGTGTCTTGACTTCGAGGTAGATAAGGCGTTCTCTAGCTTGAACAGCGAGAATCTACTTCTCGAGTCTGTAATAGAAGCATTCGCGTGATGACGCAGGATGGTCCTCTGAACAGTTGGCGTACTCTACAGGTCGGTCACAATTGGGGCTATGTGCGTCCTTACCACAGTGGAAGCATGTACTTTTTATATTCCTCAATCGGCAGGCTTCACTTCCATGACCAAACTTTTGGCAGTTGTAGCAGCGTCTGGGATTAGAGATGTATTTTCGAACCGAGCACTGTGTCCAGTCAATGTGGACATCAGAAGGCAGAGAACAGAGCTTGTAGGTGAGGATGTAGACGCCAGTGTACTCCTCAACTCCGCTTCGTCGGCGTTTCACTCTGTATATCTTGGTGACTTGCTGATCCGCGAGTTCAGTAAGAATATCGTCGTCGGAGTGGTTTGGTCTGTTTTTATAATATATGGTTCCTTGTATCGTGTTGAGAGTAGGGTGCTTATCAACTTTTACAGGCATATTATTTAGTTGTTTTAGGTTCTGAATGTTCCTACTTTGCTCCTCATCCTTCACCTCTACCAGGAAGGAGACACTCTTAAGCTCATTGATGCGCTTTGGGGGTCCACCCAGTGCAGCGCGAAGTTGTCGATTAGCTCGAATAGTGTTAGTATCGGACAAGTTCTCTCCCGAGATTGCCTTGACGGTAAAGAACTTAGTTTAGTTATAATTTGTAAAAAGATTCTCAAGTATTTTCTGATTTTCAACGTATCGTTCATGGGGTCTTACACGATTGCGGCGGCTTCTCCCGGGCTTTCGTCCGGAAGCAGCACGTACCGCACTCACGTTACGGTCATGTGTCCTGTTTCCAAAGTCCACCCCACCAAGGCTGCAGTTGACTAATCATCTCTCAATCAGGCAGCCTGGGATGAAGGGGGTTTACGTCCACTATTTGGGCGCGACCGCCGGGTGATGGCGGTGTTCGAGATTTGATTCGAGCCTCATTTCCACCAGAGCCTCAACGTGAGTCATAATAGGCTCCCCCGTAGGGCTCGATGATCATAGATTCCAGTAGGCTCGCACGCCTAAGTGTGCAAGGAAAAAACGAAACAACGCTTGTAACGTTAGGAAAAACGTGAAATTTTTTAGCAATGTCAGACGCACGCTAGTACGCAAGAGAAAAAACGCTTACTCGAAACGGATCTCCGCTTCCAATCCTTTAGAACATGAAGAGTGATATGTACGCACCCTAGTGCGTACAGGTAGCATCTTCGAGATTGGTACAAGGTCAGTGGCTACACGGGCAACATCAGCTCCGACAGCAACGCAACACAATATTTACAGCTACGCGGTTTAGTAGTGTAATTACAATTGATTTATTTAGGTAAGATAAAGACTCAGATGCAACGAAGCGAATCCTCGCCTCCAACCCCTTAAATCTCATGAGTTATATGTCCATACGTCAGTGCACCCAGATAGTATAGTCGAAACTGGCACAAGGTTCACAGCTACACGGACAAAATCAGCTCCGGCAGCAACGCAACACAATGTTGCGTTCTATCATTTACTCATGCAAGACAAAGACTCAGACAAAACGAATCCCCGCCTCCAACCACCAAGAACTCCCAAGAATAACATGCACGCGCGACAGTGTGCACAGCCAGTATCGTCGAAATTGGTACAAGGTCTATGGCTTCACGGATTAGATAGACTCCAACCGCAACGCGTCACAAGGTTTTACAGCTACGCAGTCCAGGTCAACCCCAGAAACTGCATATAGTCCGTGCACGCGCGAGCGAGCACAGACTGAAGAAAAAATACCCATTCACAAAATCACAAACACGAACCCCCGCACAAACACTCCAGCGTTATAATATTGTGGACCGTGAAAAAGAAAGTAAGAGCAGGTTCGTAATGGGCAGAAAAACTGCTCAGATTATCGATTTCGCACTAATTGTTCAAGGGGATATGGCGGGGGGGGGGGGGG